>QODF01000262.1:534079-573112 GCA_024372805.1 Oostethus manadensis
GTCCTTGGTGGCTTCTGGGTCATATTCAAGAATGGCAGTCCTTTGGTGGTCGATTGGGTGGGTAGTCACTCAGTCAGTTGAAGAGGGCAGCCATTTTGGGAATTTGTCCTTGGGGGCTAGTCTCTGGGGGAGAACAGTCTTTGAGTGGGGGTGACCTGAAGGGGCCTGCTAAAGGGACGGACAATGAATGGGATGTGAGATGATACCAAAGGGGGCTGTAGGTTCATTTTTAAGGGGTAGTCCTTGGGGGCTAGTCTCTGAGGGAGAGCAGTGTCTGAGTGGCTGCAGTTTGATGCTAAGAAGGTTGGTGATGAGGGGGGTCTGGTTACACTGAAAAGGGTGGTCTTCAGGGGCCCAGTGGGTGATGTTGAAGGGGGCTGCTGAAGGGATGCACAAGTGAAGGGGATACTGAAGAGGGCTGTGGGTTCATTTTTAAGGGGTGTCCTTGGGGGAATTTTACAGGGAACGGCCCTTAAGAGACCAATGGATGATGTTGAAGGTGTGGTCATTTGGGACAATAATTGGGGGGCAGTCCTTGAGTTGGTACTGGTTGGATTTCTATTGAAGGGGGTGGTCCTTGGCTGTGTGTGTTGGTTGGCCAGGAAGTGCATCTTTTGTCCAGATCTGCACCCAAAAACCAAATGTTTTCTAATAATTGAACAAGATAGAGATAAGTCCTTTAACACGGCACTGACAGCACAATTAAATAACCTTGCATTAGCACATTGTTGCAGACCTGCTCTAAAATTCCTTCAAAATGTGTGGAAAACATATTAAAGCAGTTTTGGGCAAAAAAGCAATAATAAAGATCCCTTTTACACATTTATGCAACTGTGGGGGGACAAATTCTGCGTCTGCACCACTGTTTCATGGAAATATGTTTCATTGTTGCTACACACAATCTACAAGCACATTAGACAGTGTTGAAAATCGCATGCATGCTAAATTAAATGGATCAAATTCTTCTTTCATTTCAGCATTCACTCTGTGCAGGGAGAGAGGGAAAGAGAGAGCATGAGAGTTAGAGAGAGAGAGAGAGGAGGCGTGGTCCTGGTCCTCCAAGCAGACTTGTCCTCTCTTGTGTTGCCCATGTGCTGGAGGACGTGCTCCAGCACTCACACTCGGGCCATCAGTGAGGACGGACAGAGACAGTGCGTGCACGCAAACCTCACATCAGTGCGCCTACACTCCTCATGTCGACACACTAAAGACAGGAGGAAAATCCCTCGGTTGGCTTTTCTTGGAATATCCAGTGTGATGCTTTACAGGGAAGGTTGAATCTGGGAGTTGGTGTTCGTTAATTTGGTATGATTTCATCAAGAAAGGACAAAATGAGAGGATTTCTGTCTTTTTCCATTCTTTTGGCGCTCCTTGCCTCTTGTTCCAGCAGCAAGTTAAATGTGCCACGCCTCAGGCTCTCCTATAAAGGTAGATCCATCCATCCATTTAGCACCATTTAAATGTTTGGCTCCTGTTCCGGGGGGCTTCCTACAATAAAGGAGGTGTGCTAGTGTGATGTGAGCCAGCCGGAGGACATCTGGCAAATGTGGTCTCTTCGCCGGCATGTGATTGCCTCTTTATTAAACTTTATTAGCAGCGGCGAGCAAACACCCGCAGAGGATGTTGGCTAATTTATATCAAGTGTGATTATGGAGACTATAAACCGCTGAGCTCGTTTCTAAGACACGGTAGCGACTGTTTCCGATCCCGGTGACTTGATGGATGTTCATTATGTGGGTGCTGAGAATCAAGCATTCACGCTTGACTGCTGTGTGGGTGGATGCTGAGAAACTTGATTGTGTTTGTGCTGAGATTTAGGAAATTCGCACAATGTGGTTGTGCACCCTAAAACGCGGGGTGAATGCTGACATCCGAAGCGGTTTTAAACCGGACGAACCTATGTGTGACTTTTGAGAACTAAATCAAGAAAACAACAACAATGATTTGGATGTTTGAGAGTGAAAAATATGTGTGAATGTGAGTTCATGCTGAGAATCAACCAAAAATTGGGCTAAGAACCTGTAAATGCTGAGAACTTCTGCTGTTAAAAAAAAAATAAAAAATGGGTGAATGCTTTGAATCAAAAAGTCGACACTCATTATTTGCACCTTCAAAAACACTTTGGACTGATGTTGCTGATAAACACTTTCTAGTGTGAATGCTGAGAATTTTGTGTAAAAACTTTAGAACCAATGCTGTTTCTGGCACCAAAACGGGCATTCACACTAATATTGTTGTTTTTGTGCCAGACTACTCTGTCCATGCCGAATGTGTGTTGAGGCTATTATTATTTTATATTATCATAACAGCCATGTACAGTTGTGCGCCAGGTTGTGTCGTGAATGTAAAGAGTCAAGTCTCATGATGTGAAAGACGGCCATTTTCAGCTGAACAGTTTGTGTGAATGCTGAGATTCTAGCATTCACACTATCAAGCTGTGCCCCCAAAACATTTGTGAATGCTGACACCAAATGCGGTTTTGCACCAAATGACGTTTGTGATTACATGCAAAACCTGAGTTATTTGTGTGAATGCTGAGACTCAAACATTAACATACTACTGTTGTTTAATGCATATAATACATGCAATACATCCACGCATGGATGTAAGCGTGGATGCGGTGAACTACTATTTTGTGCCTCAACATGCAGTGCTGAGAACCACTGCGGTTTAAAGGCAAAAAACCCAATCGTGTGCATGGCTCATTTTGCAGAAAACCATGTGTGACAATCAAGTGTTTGATCTTACATTGCAGTTTAGAGTTTTGAACCAGAAGGAGTTGTGCATGCTGGAAACCAGTCATACCATGCAGTTGGGTTATAGTCAAGGATGGATTGTGTGAGAGTGCTGAGAGCTAATGCTGTTTCGCACGGCGAGAATGCAAGGAATCAAGAAATTCCCAATCCGACATCTCGTACGAAGATTTCCCAGAAGAGTGGAAGCGGCCATAGCTGCACTTCCTGTAAAGACCAGGACCATACCTTTGTCCATGTAGTGTGTCCGCTTCCTGCCCGTCTCCCTAATCTAAACCCAACCCTCTCCTTTTGGCCGTGACTCATTTAGCTGTAATGATAAGCTCGTCAAAGACGCTGTTGACTCTGGTGCTGCCGAGTCGCATTCATTGTTTGCTTCCAGTCAGGACACAGTGTGTGGGTGTGTACGTGTGTGTGCGTGTGTGTGTGTGTGAGGTTATCATCATATCACACAGGATTTCCTTCAGGGGAACACTCACGTCGTGGTCTTCCTGTTGGAGGGACGCATGACGACCACACAAAGTGGAAAAACAAGGTGGACCTTTGGTGCTGGACAAAAACGAAGATGACTTTGAATATGAATTTATAGACGAACATTCCAGAACATTTCACTTGTGAATGGGAACATTTCCAAGAAAAAGACCTTTGGGAAAAAATCAAGTAAAATGTGTTTGCATTAGTATATAGTAATATAGTGCATATAGCAAATGCTCCTATTAAAGTGTCTATTCGATCAATTGGTTAGCATGTTGGCTCCATAGTCCGGAGATTTGGAAAACCGAATCTTCGTTGGGCATCTCTGTGTGGCGTTTGCATGTTCTCCCCGTTTTCTCCAGGTACTCCGGTTTCCTCCCACATTCCAAAAACATGCATGTTAGGTTAATTGGCAACTCTAAACTGTCCATCGCTATGAATGTGAGTGTGAATGCTCGTTTGTTGGACCTGTGATGGACTGGCGAGTCCGGTGTGTACCCCGCCTCTCGCCCAAAGTCAGCTGGGATAGGCTCCAGCATGCCCCCTCGACCCTAATATGCGGCATAGAACTAGGATGGATGCATATTGGAATTGAGAGTTGGACAATATTGACATTTGGGCAAAAAAGCCCATAAAAAGACATCTCTGGTGGTCAGCTTTCATTATTACCCTCTGTTTTCGCTTTAAAATGTTGGTTGCTGGTGTGAAAGTGTTGCTGTGCTGTTGTTTACAATGAACTGATCAGCACTAGTCAGATATCTGCTATACTTTGCTATCAGTCTAGCATGTACTGTTTGTGCTTGGGAGTTCTGCAGGTAGGAATACTAATCATTTACATTTAAGTTCGGAACTTACCAGTGAATTGTACTTCCACTGTTTTGTGGAACTTGTTGTTCTATTTTGGGCCAACGCGGACTTTGGCGTGAGTGTAGCCATCTTGAGGGTCTATAAGGAGTAGAAATGCTGCAAAGCCATTCTCCTTGGTAAAAAAAAACAAAAAACTAAAAAAACAACAACTTTCTTTCTGTTCTAAAACCTCCTTCACCCTAATCGATTGAAATGAGATAATGACTGCTTTTCCTGTCGCTAAACGACTTCCTAATCCTCCCGGGAACACAAACACCCTGTGGGCTTCTGCTGGATGTCATGAGAGGTGAGGGGGGAGCGATTGAAGCACAGGCAAGATGAATGTGAGATCGAAGAAGATAACAACTCTGCGAAAATGAGGCCAGTCGAGGTGGAAATGATAAAAAGGTTAGGGTCATACGCTCAGGAAGTAGTTGTGCACTAATAACAATGTTATGGGCGGCTGCAGATTCTTTACTCCGGCAATCCACATGGAGCTTGCTACAACGCTTAAGCACTTTCCAGAAGGAGAACAGTGAAGTTTAACAGTGCTGTGTTCATGGCCACCTGAAAATAGAAGAATTAAGTCATTCAAGTCAATTAAGTCATAAACACACCTCTTTGCGCTGACATTTCTCTTCAATTCTGAATTGTTCAGCATGTTTAAATGCGTCTTGGAGGTTTTACAATAACGTCACAGAATGACGTTGATGCTGAAATTTAGACAGTTTAATACTGCTTTTAGTAAGTCCTACCGGGAAATGAACGTTTTGTGTCCGTAGCTTTAAGGGTAATGAGCTGTGTTAGTCTCTGACAGCGTGTGTATCTCTAAGAAGCATTACATACACCGTAACTTTTTACATACACCGTAACTCTGCACTTGGCTAACATAACAGATGCTCATCAAACGTACGACATAGTAGGTTTAGCTCAAACATTACAAAATGTCAGGATTACAGTTTAGCAGAATTATGCGTTTCTTATGGGAGTCAGAGGGACCGAATCAGTTCAAAGTGTAATACATGTAGGTACCGGTGGTGTGCATTCAGTCCTGATTGGTTGATCAGAGCAAAGAGGCGGGCCCCCAGTCCTGATTGGTTGATCGGACATAAGTTGTTGAACAACAACTGACCGAGGAGAAGAAAAATCACTCTCTGGTGGGTAGATGTATTTCATTTATTAAAAGGTACTATCTTTTTGTCGTGTTATTATAAATATTATACATTAAATATGATATATATTGATTGTGAACTGCTTCTGATGATGATGTATTGTAGATGTTTGGAGTTGTTTCAACTTTTATTCACTGAGGTGTCCATCGGTGGAAATTTACTCAAAGGCTAGCGCAAGTCAGGCGTATTGGTGACATGTATAAGAAGACTAGGGGACTTATATTATTATCGCTAGAGGGTTGGTATCGCTGCAATCCACCACTCTAAAAGTCTGCATGATTACTATATCTTCATTTTTTGTACGGGCTTTCAGTGTTTGGCGGAAAGAATTCTGGGCACCCCACCGAAGGCCCAGCCACCGATTGCACCCCACGCCACTGGTGGGTATATTCTGTGCATCCATTCTATGCACCTTTTGCTCACTGTTGGTGCTCATATTATAATATGTAATATGATAAGGCACTGCCATGATACACCCTAACGACTACAATAACGGGAATAATTTTCCCTCCATGAAGTATCGTGGCTGTCGTTTCATTTGTTAACCAGTTAGAAAGTAGTCATGGTTGAAGCAGCTGAAACAATTTCCCATCATGCATCTCTCTTTGTGCTGTCGTCCTCCCAGACAACCTGCCAACTTCTTTTATTCAACTCTTCTGCTTGCACACACACACACACACACACACGCTGATTTCAGTCAGATTCACACACACCCTCTCTCACTCACTCTCACACTTTCCTTCGTACAATAATCACTTTGTTTGAAAGAAGGCGATGGGGGGTCACAAGAAAACAGAAGCGCTCTCTCACCGCTGGCCCTCTTTTTTTCAGCCAATTGCATTAGTTGTGGAAGTCAAGAGTTGTGTTAGTTTTGTGTGGCCTCCTGTGAATGAATTAGTGTGTTTGCACAGTTGGCGTGCACCACAAAGCCTCGCAAAGACCGGTGCTGCTTGCTCTCAGACCCTGAAGGGATAATCCGTCCACCGGAATCTGTCGGAACGGACTGTGTGGATGTGGCGGCCATGCCTGTCTCTTTTTCTTTGCTCTTTCCGCCTTTTTTGGACTAGAAGAAAAGCCTCGGTCAAGGTGGAGTTTAGTTGAGGAGAAGCAGCAACAGGTGGTCAGGAATGCCAGGATTTACTCTTGTCATGACTTTGATCTTCACTGTGATTTATGTGTGCGTGGTCTACCAAAGCAAATAACAGCCATGCTCTCTAATTAGCCACTGGTAAAAAAAAATAAAAAAAACTCCATAAACGTAGGCGGCTGTAGGCAACCTCCTGATACATTTTTTTTTTTAAACTTAACTTAGAAGACAGTCCAAAAGTTCTAAATGAAGTAAAATACAAATAATGCTTTTTATTATTTTATAATAAACACGATAATAACATAGCAATGGCAAAATAGTCATCATCATCATAACAACACAAGCGACTACCGTGGCCGTACTCCAGCTAAAACTAAAGTATATCTACTATATTGGGTAATGTGAGTGTAAAAAGTTTATTTTTTAACACTTACTTATTGGACAACAAATGACAGTTTACAGTGTCAATCTTACTCATAGATGATTGGATCGGCAGCATAAAACTCTGATTGGAGCGTCCCTAAATGATACACATCAGCGCTATTAATGCTGACTGGGCGGTTTGCCCCATGCTGCTATTACAACATCGGTTGCAGTTGTTGTCAAAAATGTACGCCAGAAAATGTACGCCTCGGTTTGGTCTTAATGTATTTTTAGCACAGAAATCAATCAAGGAAACAGGAATTGGAGGTCAGCTTCTCACCGCTACTACAACATTGGTTCTGTTGCTGTTGTGCAGTGTACTCTTTACTTTTTGTTTTCCTATCCAGTTTCTCATGCACTCCAAATCCTTATTGATGTTGCGCAATTAGGTTGTTATATATAATGAGTTGGGGCGTTTCTCTCCAACTGTGGTTTAGGTAAACACTTTGGTAATGATTACAGCGAATTCTTTCTTGTGCATATTTGACAAAGCTCCGCACCAGACAGCTAATGTGAGATCGGGTAGCAGAAGACAAGACGAAGAAGAGGAGGTAGCGGTGAGAATGTGTCAGATTCCCCAAATTCTTGGGACCCTGCAACAATATACAGCGGAGCTATCGATACCCTGGGAGGATGGCAGCGGCGGCGACGGCGATGTAGCTTGAGTGTGTGTGTGTGCGTGCGTGTGTGTGTGTGCATGTAGAAAACAAATGTCAAGGAGAAAATAATTGGATGTGACTTTAAGTTGTGTGAGCGTGAATGCAAATGCAAGGGACCATAAGAGGCCCATCTTCGTGTGTGTGTGTGTGTGTGTGTGTGTGTGTGTGGGAGAGAGTGATTTTGGCATGCATTCTGTAAAATAGGGGTTACTAATAAACTACATATGTGCCCCCACCCCACTCCGTCTGTATATACAGTAAGCGTGTGTACATCTCAGTCCACCAATGTCCAATTTGTACGCCGGAACTGTCAGCATGAGATTTGGAAGTGAACCTCAGTAAATACATCATCCCTCTCCCCTCTCCACCTCACACCCAGTACACCCCCCCCCCCACCCTACTCCAATGGTGTAAGGCCATCTGCTTTATATCAAACTTATAGCCAGAGAGTTTATGTAGTTTCCAAACCAGTAGAGATATTTTCCTGGTGCCTAATCAGCGTTAATGACATTCTGGAATGAGGAAGAGCATTGATGGAGCGCAGACCTACACCAAGGTTTAAACACTGGTCACCTGTTTAACCAGTAGCATATTACAGTTTCTTAGCATCTTAGCATTTTGCTATAGAGGGCATAAATTACTTTTTTCTATTTCCTCATTTTAGCAGAGTGCAGCATACCATGCATTGTCTTTACCAAAGAATGTTTCAAATGAAATTCCAGCGACATGTTGGTCTGCAAATGTCCGGTTTTACATTCCTTTCTTCTCTTCTGTACAGCAGCATGCAGTATATCACGCACTCTATTGCGGCTTCAATAGTGACCCCTCTCTGTATTGCGTTTTTTAATATAACAATTAATAAATGATCACTAGTTTGTAGTTGCCTACGGCCTATTATTTGTCAAAAATATAAAAACCTTGTTTTATGTAGTAATACATTGTTATACTGTATGTATTAGCAAGTTATATGCTGTATTACATAGATTACATTATCTTTCACACTGCATGGACAGTGTGAAACAGTGAAATAATGAGCCAGCACGGCCGAGCCAACATGCCATAGCTGAGATCAAATTCAAAAAAGGTTCTTTTCTCATCCTGTGTGGAAGTGGTAAGCTCCGTCCTTCTTCCCCACTCTGTTCAAAACACTTAAGTTGAGAATAAGTAAACTGGAGAATCTAACTAGTTATTTAGTAGCTTGCTATACTAGCGGGAGCCGCCTGTTAAGTCCCTGCAGTGATCTTGTAGTCTGCGCAATGTGACGCAAACATTCAAGCGAAAAATTGTACTTAAATAAAAAAAGAGACTGAGATTCCATTTTATTTTCATTATTTTTTGTTTGTTTAATTTATTTTATTTAAAAGTTATTGATATTCCAATTGCAATTTTAAATACTTTTGAGAAATTAAAGTGTATTGCATTTATTGGCATTTTTATGCCATATATGATCATTAGAAGTGCATAAAAATGTTCTCAAAATAATGTTGACAATAATATCATTGGCAATAAATTGTAGGACAATTATCATCCATCTAAAATTGTTATCCTGACAATGCCAATGTGCACATGTGCAGGAAATTTCAGGTCCAATGTCTTTGTTTACCCTTTTTCCTGAGTTCAGCAAGGCACAGCAGCGTACCGTGCAGAATATCATGCACTGTCTGGACTAAAGGTTGTCACTTTAATTCCGGCAACATTTAAAGTGTAGCTGCATTGGCCGTGAGGTTAAGGTGTAGAAAACTGAAATCTGATTAGACTCTTTAGTGGAAGCCGTGCTACCGTATGAAGATAATGGACTGTTGTGAATACAGTGATATCATTTCATGGAACAAATGCTAGAAAAGAAGTTGTAAATACCGTCCAGAGTTCAGCGAGGTGTGTTAGCAAGCTGTCTTGACCAGATAGTCTATCTTAGGTGGGACTATTTGCACACCGAGCATGTTCCCGGCCAAAGAATGCTACTTCAATTCCGACAACATCAGGTGTCTGCAAATGTTTGCAAATTTCAGGTCTTATCTTCCCTTCTGCATAGCAACAAACAGCATAACATACACAGTCTAAGATTTTATTATTGGACAAGCAGTGATATCACAGTGTCACTCAAAGATACATACTGTGTGTATATATCCATCGCAATTTGTAGTGCTCTCCCCTAGAGGACTGCATCACACACACACACACATGCACTCACAGAATGAGCTAATAGCTGACATCTGTAGCTTGTTATCCGTCTTAGCAGATCGACGCCCCGCTAGGAAAACCACAACACGGCCTTACCTCGCTGTCCTGCTGTCCACCCATCCATCTAACCTCTATCCTAGCCTGCCTATCCATCTTCAGCTTCCCCTCTGGTTCCCTTTTCCTCGTCCTAAAGCTCTAAAATACATCTTGAGTTTCGTCCCTCGTGTCCGCCCATCCGTCCTTGTCCACCTTGTCCTGTGCCACTCCCGTTTGGATCCCTGCGGTATTCCAAGCGTCCATAAGGGAACACTACATCTGTCTTCAATGGATCCCGTTTTTCCCGCCAGACTGTCAGCGACAAATCCAAAGTGACACACGAAAGAGCGTCTGGTTTCGGCGGACGTGTCAAAGCCCGGCAGGTTTTGGTATTGCGCCGACCGGACCACATCAAAGATAGCCGCGACGTTTATTCAAGGATCTGTTTACAGTGTCAGTGGTCCACTTGAGTTGGGCTCAGGCCGGCGCTGGATTGTATCAATTCCCCAAAGACAGACATGAGGACTTTAGACGCTGTCTCATTTTCGCATTGACGGATTAGTTTGCAGACGAGAAAGGGTTGAAACGTCGGTAAAGTCTTAGAGGAGAAAAATGGATACATTTTTATCAATGACGGTAGACGTGTATCCGTATGTTTCAAGGGCTTTTATTTGGCGGTTTTGGACATTGTTTGTCATTGAAATCATGATTTGCTTTGCTTTGATGTGTAGATTAGTGTATCTGCTGACTGTCAATCCCATCATGTGCATGTTGCTGCTTTTGTAGTCCATTAAAAGAGAATGGAAAGCAGAACTGCCTGCTCCTTACTGCGTCCTCCATACGGAGTAATTTGACCTTACCATAATATCTTCAAAGCCATGTTGACGGCACACTGGCTTGTAACAACTACATTATGGGATTGTCAAAATTACTCTGGTCCATAATACCAGTGAACCATTTCCCACAAGGAATACGCCCGCTCAGTGGACCTTACAGATCGACTTGAGGAACTGCAAGAAGTTGAAATATGCAAGAAATATGCTGTGGAATTGCAATAACTGTGTGGTATGCTGTTATGCCCCAATAAAATCATGAATGGAAAAGAGGATATTGGACCGGATAAACACACGAAAAAGTAAACTACCTAGCTAAGGTAGTTTACTTTTTTGCACCAAATGCATACGCTGAAGATTTGAGTAGCTTTGAAGATTTGAGTTCTGTAGATTCAGAGTTGCTGAAGACGACTTGAGCAACTGTACGATTAAGAAGTTGGCCACTAAATGTTCCTCACCACGGCAAACAAACCTGCACAGGAAGATCCCAGTGGATTCCTGGTCCAAGGACTTAAACCATACGCCATCACAGCCTCACTGGATGTGCCAAAAGTTCCACTTTCGTGCCTGCTGGGATTGAAATGGCATTCAAGTCAGTGCGTAACGTGCTGCCATGTAGAACAAACGTAGGGGAAAAAAACCTTGATAATTGGAAAGTAATTTTGCACAAAAACTTGCAGCAATAACAGTATTTGGTCAAGAAAGTGCATGATATGCTGCATACGGCTATATAGAAGAAAAGAAGGGCCAAAAAAGACTTTGGAGCTGAAATTTGGAAGCATTTTTACAAGCTGGACTTGCGCAACATAATTTGGTCAAGACAGTGCATGACAGAAAATATGAAAAATAAGAAATTGGGAAATCAGCCAAATGATGAAATCTGGAATTGTAAGAACATTTCCTGGTGAAGAAGGTGCATGATATGCTGCATGCTGTCATGTAAAAGGGACAAATTACATCTACTTGCCATTTTTGTCGCAGTCCGATGTTGATGCCAGTAGCATTTTGGGATCGTTTCAGGAGTTGAGTAAATGTATGGCATGATGTTGACAGTTTACACGAAAACATGCAATTCCTGCTGTGAGGTGACATGTTGCGTCAGATTGTCTGTGTTAGTTTGTTGGACAAATCAGTCAACTTCACAACATGCCCCCTGCTCATGACCCCACCCTGGAATGAGCAGAGAGAGATAAGCGTGAGCGTGTGTGTGTGTAGGTGCGTGTCTGTGTGTGTGTTCTCAGAGGTACTGTACACACAAGGGGAAGAAGTCGTGTTCCCAGCCAGGCTTACTTATGAAGTTAAGGCAAACTTTTTAACCGTTTCTTTTTGGCTGGTGCCTCTTCTCTGTTGGTGTTTGAAGCTTTTTCTTCCGGGCGGCAAAGTGAGCATCGAAACTAGGAATTGAAATAGAAACATTTCACACGATTGCAGGAGAATTGGAATGTTAGTCCCGGGTCCCATCTATGCTCGAGACTCCATGACCAATGTTACATATAAATAGCAATTTTTATTTCTCATTTTCCTCCTCCTTCCCTTAATAATGAATATACATGGAATGCACCTTGTTGCACATGTAATTATGTGTGTTTGTTAGGGCTGGCAAATAATTTAAAATTTCAATGAAATTAATTAATATTTTTGAATAAATTAATTATGATTAAACAATCACCATTCATCATTATGTGTGAAATATGCCCATTTTTGCTCCATTGTATGAACAGAAATATATATATATATGAATTACGGCCGTCAGCCGATTAAAATATTTAATTACGATTAATCGCACTTTGTTTGTACTCAACTCGTAATGAATCACTTAGCTTTGTACAGGCTGTGTTTTTTGTTTTCTACTTTTTAAATGATTTCTTTTCTATGTACTTTTGTGAACTTCATATTGTTAATGCAGCTCTTGTTGTGGGGCTCATTACGTTGTAATGTATCTTTGATTACATTGGAATATTCCAGGGATTTATCGGTCAAATCTCAGTTTTCCAGAGTGTAAGTAAGTGTAATGAGGAACAGGAACCAGACAGTATGCAAGCGTTTGTAAAATGCACTGTACACTTCATAGAACAAGTGGATCTTCTTGTTCCTTCCTGTGTCCTCATTATGTTTGCTCTGCTGACAGACTTTAGAACATTCATCATCAAACTACAAAATTCTGCAGTTTCCTGCTCCTCTTCTTTGTTATTTTCTGACTTAAAGCCTCCCTTCTCATCGCTGCGACCTTATCTTTCCCCGCCGTCGCTTCCCTCTCGGCTTGAGCATCGCCTCTTTTCTCCTGCCAGCGTTTTTATGTCCGACTTTTAAGGCTTGCAGTTGTTCTTTCATCACGTCCCTATTAGGGATGGTGTGTACAGGGGAACCACGATAAAGTCATAAACTATTAAAATCTTCTCCCCACTCACACACACACACACACGCCATCTCATTACTGGCATAGAAACGAGCGTCTGTGTGTGTGTTAACGAAGAAAGCCTGTGGGGGAAAAGTAGGAAGTTCATAGAAAAAAAATAACGAGACGCAGAAAGTTTACAAGTAAGTGGAAAAAAAAATTGTACCCTTGACAAATGTGGCGTGAAAGTGCGTTTGTATTTGTTGAACGGGTTTCTTTTAACTGGAAATGACACAAAAGAACTTCAGTTTATGATTGGCGTGCTCCGTGTGTAAAGTGACTGGGAGGATAAATGTTGTCGATTTGGAGCGATGCAAAAATAACAGAAGTGACTTGACATGACATTGGAAAAATTCCTTATGTTGACCTGGCAGTGGTTATTTGCTTTTGTCGACCATGCACCCGGTGACTATGAGAGACTCGGAGCAGTTAATTGGAGCAACTGCGATTTTGCAGTGAAGCAAAAAGTAAACAAAGCTTTCTGTGGGATTCTTAAAAACGCTCCTACATGACATCACCTTTGCAATATTGCTGACTTGCAACGTGATTCACTATTTCCGAGTTATTGACACCAAAACAATTGCAATATTCATTTAAACACGAGAATCGGTGTGCAAATGACAAAGAATTTTGAGCTGTTTTGCAAAACGACCCGCTAAGTACGGTGGAACCTCGGTTTTGGTCATTAATCCCTTCCAAAGGGTCCATCTAAAACCAAAACGAATGACAAATGAAATCATGTAAATCCAATTGATCTGTTGCAAACATCCAAAAATGTAAATGCCAAACGCTTTTACCATAGAACAGTTATAGTTTTACATGGAGAAAAATACTTTTCAATACATAAAAATAACAAACGAATCATCAAAAACGGAGTCACACGGAAATTGGACCCTTCAAAAACTGAGGTTGCACTCGGTGTCCTGTACAGCCACAAATTGTACATTAAAAAAATGTAAAAAAACAAAAATATTATTTCCTTGCAAGGCATTGTTATTTTATTTTATTCATTATGCAGCGTTTACAGGGTGTCTCTTTGACCTGGAGCTCAACCAGCTCGCTGCCACTCCTGCTGAGTTCCTGCCACAACCTTTTGGACTTTCAAAACTGTTGCCAGATTTTTTTGGCTGATGGGAGTTCCGCAACCAGGTACACTCGCACCCCCACCCAGCCCCCACAGACACATGGCTGGACAAGTAGGGGCTTCTATGGTGCACAAGCACCGCGCAAGATTTAGTGTCATTGGACGGAAAGTGCAGGTTTCGCATTGTGACCCCGCAGTGAGAGTTATGTTTTTTGGTCTAGGTTCAGTGGTTTTGGCGCTTTTTTGTGAAGTAGGATCTACTCTAGGACTTTGTCCGACAGGGAAAATACTGCGTGCTTTCTTATGAAACAATGGAACTGTTATTAATACAAGCCACTCAACAAAGATTTTCAAAACGATAATAATCCAAATATTTTTTGTTCTTGTTCTGTGTGCAGATTTGCTGACCACCAACAGGTCGTCCATTTTCAGCGGACATCACGGACAACTCTCGCTGTCCGCCGTCTATCTGGATGAGTACCGTGACCGTCTCTTCCTGGGGGGCAAAGACGTCATGTACTCTCTCTTGCTGGGACCCACCAGGAGCGAGTCCAAAGAGGTAAAATACACATAAAAATGTTTTGCTGGATGACAGCCCTTAACAGGGAAAGGAACCATTTAAGTAATTAAAACAAAGTTATAAATTATATTAACAATATTATTGGCAACTCTAAATTGTGCAAATGTGTGTGTGAATGTTTGTTTGTTTGCCATGTGATTGACTGGCGACCAGTCCAGGCTGTACCCCGCCTCTCGCCCAAAGTCAGCTGGGATAGGCTCCAGCATACCCACCACCCTAATGATGATAAGCGGTATAAAAAATGTACAAATGGGCGAAATATTCAATAAATCATCACCACATGCCTATTTAAAATTACTATATTCAGTGAAGAGGTAACATTTTATATTTAGGCGCTTGAAGTAAGTAAATAATAAGCAGTAATTAAAGTTAATAAGGGTTAGGTACTCTTCCCTCTTTAGATCCAGAGCAGACTTGTTAACTCTTAATAAGTACATAATACTACGATTTATTAGCCTTTAACATTAATAAATTCATGAAGCAATTTAAATTAACATTGTACAGGCTTGTTAACGCAATACATACATTCTTGTTAATATTATAGATGCTTATTACCTTGAACTACTACTTATTAAAGCTTATTACAAGCACCTTAACATAAAGTGTTACCAGTAAAATATCTTTTGACAATATCTTTCTGAGGTTAAAATGGGTTTGAAATGACCGTTTCTGAACCTGCATATGATAAATATACAAATATTAAATATAAAATATACTAACATACTTCTATCCAAATTGAATTTGATTGTACAACAGTTTCATCCATTATTAAAATAGGATTACCATTTTACAAAATCTTGATCATGTACTGACATCATCTACATATTGTCTACGGAAGTGTCACAAAACGTCTAAAAAAAAGAAAAGAAAAGGCACGATGCTAAACGGAACTTTTACACAATAAACCTAACCAGCTAAAAGCTACAAATCAATGATTCTTGTACTTTTATGTACTTCCAACATTATTCAAACTTGTACTTTAATAATTGTCACAATATGCAGGGTGGGCCGAAAGTAGGGCCAAAAAATCGCGGGGCAGACATACAAACATTCACACTAACATTCATACTCTAATGGAGCATTTAGAGCCAATTAACCTAACAAGCACGTTTTTGAAATGTGGGAGGAAACCGGAGTACCCGGAGAAAACCCACAGAAGCACGGGGAGAACATGCAACCCCCACATAGAGATGCCCAACGGAGATTGGAACCCATGTCTTCCAAATCTCCTCCAGGATTCCGGGCCTTCTCCAATGTGGAATTAATTAACGCAATAAAAAGTTGTTTGATTTTGAAACTTAACTGCTTGAGCATTCATCTGGGGAGCACAGTGGATTGTTGCTGATTCCAAACGCCCGTGGCACCAGCAGGCATTTCCGCAACAATTAGTTGGAAATCAGCTCCCTCAGCTCACTGAGTCCAAGACCTCTAGATCACTATCCGTGCGCTCTTGTGCCAGAAGGATGCACTTATGAAGCAAGATGAGTTTTTGTTTCATTTTAAGTCGTGCAGGATGATTGCCTCACTGGCTGTAAAGAAAAGGAAGAATTAAAAAGTAACTGGTTCATATAAGCTAAAGCTCAAGTTAAAGGTTCATCCTTTATATGACATGTTCTCCAAACCTACTGACTAAAAAGGGAGTCAAAATGTAAAGTTGAGGTGCACTCAAAACATGCTTATTCTTTGTTGTGTTCAAGCACCATATCATAAAACAAAAACTAGGACTTCCAATGATTAAAACTTTTAATCAGGTTAATCACGGTTTTCAAATGTATTAATCAGCATTAACCACCATTTGCAACAATGTCTAAAAAAGCCCATTTTTAATGTATTTTATTATATATACAGTGTAATATTTTTTGTACATAACTGAAAATATAAATCAAGCAAAAAGTTATGACAAAAGTTTGAAAATCTATTTACCAGTATCTTTAATAGTAACAGTTTTTAATAGTAACACTTTATCGAGCTATCATGAGCAATGAGGGGTTGTGTTCAAAGAAACCACGTCATTGGAGTTGAAGTCATGTTTTAATGGGTATTTTATGAGATTTCCGAGCATACTTAAATGCGTGCGTAAAAATACAAACTTCTTCTTTGTCATTTTCTGTTAATTTAGACCACGCATACACAAATAATAAAGACGTTGTCGTGATGTTCTGAGCATCAGTGAGTGCATTTCGCTGTCGTCCAGTGACGACGAGAAGTTGTTGTTGCGATGACGAAGGCACCAAAGACGAGTCTGTGAGTTGGAGATGCATAAATATTGTTGGAATTGCACTGCTGTTGGTGTGTTCAGGTCAGAATTAAATTCTAAAAGAGTGTCTGTCGTCATAGACCAACCATCCTGCTATACCAATAACTCATTTTCAGTGGTCAGTAAATATATAATGCTAAACAAGCTGTACACTGACTACTCTGAAGTATATACTTTCTTTCAACAAGATATACATTACTGCACTGCATATGCGAAACGCCATATTGTGCTTTTAGTCATTGCTGCAGTTCCTCTGATTGCTTTAATTATTTGTGCAAAAATGTTCAAACTCCAAACCAAACAGTTCTGTTCCACGCAAACGTCCCTTGTTGCGCCATAAATCAAACCACCGCCGTTTGGCACTAGTCGCTGTTTTTGCTACAAGAACATGGTTCAATGCTTCCAATTATTTATAATTACCCTGCAATAACTTAAAAAACCATTCTTTTGACACAGAACTGGAAACAATGCTGAGAATCTGATATTCTCCATACAATAAGTATTTTCCTGGTTCAATAATTCTTCACTTGACTGAGAAATTTAGCATTTTATTCCCAAATCTTTGCTCCGAGCAAGAACATGTGCGGAACATAAAACCCTCAGGTTTATCAGCAACAATTAGTTTTATAAATGTCAGGAAAAACAAGCAGGGTTGATAAAAGGCCAACCTGATTTAATGTTTGCTGAGCATCTGGCACCGCAACAAAGACTCTTTTCATGTTTTTTGGCCCACGGGGGGATGGTTTTTGCTCGCCAGACATCGGGACCAGGTTGCACTGAAAGGATGGGTTAGCAACTGTCCTCCACTTTTCATCTGCAACGCAAACGTCTGCCATCAAAGGACGAGGACACGAGAATGATGTCTGAGGGTGGACTCAGGGTGGACGTGTGTGAAGCTAAAGCAGGAAGGAACTTGGATGGATGGTGGAGGGCGGCCATATTTCTTTCTAGGGTGGAGCTCTTGGACGCCAGACGGGATGTTGCTGTGCAGCAACAAGCCAAAGAAACTGAGCCAGGGATTCCAAAATGTAGATACGCTCCAGTTTCTGATTTAATTGCAGTCAAGCATGAAACTCCCCCTTTTCTTTCCAGTGAATTCCGATGAGGACGACCATCTTTTGGACACGATTAGGACAGACACTCAACTCGTGTGTGTTTTATGGTGTTAGAAAAAAATCACATTTCCAAAAATGTTCATAGGAAATAATAGAAATCAAATATTCCGTTCCAAGGTCAAACCTGTCTCCAGCATAAACATTTATAAAATGTACAGGCGATGACAATTTGGAGTTAATTATTTTAATTTGGCGCTTTGACTGCCCCTCAGTTCAGTAATTGTAAAAGCTTGGGAGTGATGAACATTTTTGCAAATGATTCCTAAAAACAGCAGAGCACTTGCCATATCAATGATGTTTGACCGCAAACAGCAGAGTGCTCCTGCCTTATAGAAGATCTTTGACGCGTTTTTGCAGGAGTGCGTGCTTGTCATATAGACGAGCTATGTGTCCAGTGTGACCTCTGACCTGGAGATGACCTCCCCGAGACCAGATGAAAGATTCATTTGCCCCCACCACACACACACACACGCACGCACACACACACACACCTTCTCCAAGCAAGGTGGCTCCACCCAGACTTTCTATACACACATTGACTCGTCAGGACTGTTTTCCTCCACGGTTTCTTTTGTGTCGTTAGTCAAAACAAAGGGGCTTCTGACTCTCTGGTGATCCGTGTGGTACTTCACAGCTCATTGAAGGTCAATGTTGAGACAGCTTTCGTTGGCTGTTGTCTTTCAGCACAGGCAGATAACACAGCGAGGACTTCAAATCTACATGATGCAAATCTACATAAAATATAAACAGACATGCATGGAGAAAATTGACCGGTAGATTTGTCTCGTATCATACGCAAAATAACGACCCTGCCCCTGAAACACTACGCACAAAATGGTGAAAATGTGTCGTAGGGGTGCATGTTTTGACAAATTTTCCAAATAGACGAGTTAGCTTCCACAAACTAATACATACAGCCGTGAGACAAAATGAAGACACTACGTGTAAATGCAACTGCAACGCGCAGGCTATGGGATCACAGCAGGACACAAGACACGGCCGCTGCTTTAAACGCAGCATGCCACCGAGCTAACTGGTTAGCCTTCAGTTTGTTTATTTTTAACTTAAGCCATTGCCTCAAATGGAGTGGGGAAGAAGGACACATAAAAAGCCAAAAATGTAACCACTTCCACACGTAATAGGAGGAGAACATTTTTTTTTCACTCTGCCATGCATTGTGAAAGTAATCTGATCAAATGTAATGTCTCATTAATGTAAGAATACCGATGCCTAGTGACCAGAACATGACATATAACTTGTCTTTCAATATGTTTTCACTAATAATAGTCTATACTAAACCGCGAAACTCTGGCCATTAATTAATTAATTAATAAAAAATGTATTAAAACATTTCAAAAAGTGCACTAGAGTGAGGGGGCGACTGTAGTTGCCTGTAAGTGGCCCTGCAAAGATGTCGTGCTTGGTCGCGGCCATGTTTTTCAAACAATCTTGCTCACAATTTACACACATGTACTTGTCAGTTCCTTGAAGACGTGCCAAATTCCATGGGGGTTCAGCTAAACACCCTAAAGTTACAGTGGTTGTTTTGTAGAGCTGCAGTGATGACATTTCGGTGGGTTGTTTTGGCTCCGTTCACTAATAAGTGACGGCTCCTTCGGCTCCCAAGTGGCTCCTCAGATGTTTTTGTTGTCCGAAATTAATTTATTACCAAATGATGTGTATTGTGTAAAAAGAATTAGTACTGCAAAAAAAATACACGATATCAAATGTTTATTCTTTAAATGGATTTATTTAAATCCTAAAAGAACAGCTACACAAAATGTATTACAATATTATAAAATACAAGACCCATGTCTATAGAAAGGGTCACATCTCTGCGTGTAAACGTCTCACTGTTTACAATGAAACAACACAACATCAACACAACACCGCACAAGAAAACATACATTAAAAAGTGCAATACAAAAAACAAGCAGCATCCAGGTAACAATTATGTCTTTACTGAAGATTGGCATTCAAAACTCCTCCTGTGTGTGACGTGTGTTTAACCCCACCCCATCGTGTCACAATTTAACGGACAGAGAAAAAAAGACGGAGAAAAAAAAAAGCATTCAATTGGCTCCTAATGACGCAAGCCGGCTCCTGTCGCTCATTTCGTGCGTGTTTTGAGAAATGTTCACCATTTTGTATGCAGCTGGTTCAAAAATAAAAGAGTCAAGTTAAAGGAAAACCCAGTTGTGGACACAATGCACATATAATATGTCATATTTATTTAATTCAAAAGCTTACCCAAAAAGCAAAGTGTTTGCTTCACTGTGTTGTGTTGCAATTGCACACATTTTGACCACAGAATGCATTTCTCTGGCCCAAGTTTCTTCGTTACTGTTCAGCAGCGCCAATGCCTTCCCAACAAGTCATTATTACCTAACCTCAAAAGTGGATTACTAAACTATCTACCAATTCCCATTTTTCCCATAAAATATAATGTTTCAATTGTGGGGCACTCGCCTATGAAAAATCCATCAAACCATCTCTCCAATGATTATGAAAATATGTTGTTTAGATTCTGCTATATGCACAACTTTTTTTACATTCTTAGGGAATTCAATCGATCGCAACTGGACTGTTCAGGTTGTCTTGGAAGATCCGAGCAGGCTTCATCAGTTCATGCTAAAAGACTAGGTGGGACACGTACCAGTCAGACTAGATAGGACAGCTCTCATCTGAGAGCTTGGCGGTTAAAGAAGGAGTCAGGTCCAAACAGGAATGACTGGCTCTTTAATGGTGTAAAATGACAGGATACCATGAAGTGGGGTCTCTGCCACCCCCTCCCCCCCCAACGATGGTTGTTTGGGTGCTATCACCTTCGCCCCATTCAGGTGTAATGATGGTCATGGCCCTAAAGGTGGCTATTCATTGCTTACTTGTGGTATGACTGGGGGGGGTACCACGAACACTGTTATTATTACCGTATTTTTCAGGGGTGGGGGCGCTGAAAAAATAATTTGGCTCCAAAATGGGTGTGCAGCACAAAAAGTTTGGGAACCACTGTCCTAAGGCAACCTGAACAACCCAGTTGCCATGGATTTAATGCCTAGAGAATACAATGACAAGGATGAATGAGAAAATTCACCGGCAAGTTTATTTGCAGCACAGCCACAGTCATCGCAATGATGGATGTGTTAGATGTCATGGATGTGAATTTTGGACACTTCAAACATGGTCTGGTTGTTCACATTCAAAGTCGAGTCTCTCTCATGTCTTTGTCTCCCTTATAGATCTATTGGCCGCCGTTACCTGGCAACAGAGAAGACTGCATTCAACGGGGCAAAGAACCACAAGTATGCCATTAACACTGAATGACTGATGTGTAAATGTCGTCTGCCGCTAACTAGACAGATATGAGCAACGCTTTCCTATCCTTTACTATTGTGGGATCTCTGACAAGCGAACCTAAAGAAAACATCACTGCACAGAAGCAAACACTTTAGCTACAGAGGTAAATGAACATTTCCTCTCAAACAGGAAGAAACCTTGACTCTAATTAATAATTTGACAGAATAACATATTACATTCTACAGGGCCCTTGGAGGGAGGGGGCAGAGCTTTTTGCAGAATCTGCCTGTGGCAATTTAAAAAAGGTTCTTCATGAAAAGAAAACATGGAGGAATGTCTCGTAAAATGAAGATGTTTATGGGTTTGTGTGCAGCAGGGATGGGGGTAGGTGGCAGTGTCTCTCTTAATGAGGTCTGAACATGCAAGCCGGGGTGGACTCAGGAAGAACTCACTGTGTCATCTTGCAAAGAACGCTAAACTCACCACACAAAGCAACTTGACACTCAAAATGTTGCTAAGAAATATAGTGCACAAGTTCCAATACGAGTTTAACTTTAAAAATAAAACTATTTATAAAAGCATTTTATTGGAGGATAAGCGGCATAGAAAATGGATGGATGGATGGATGCCTGCCAAGGCGCTGCAGTGCTGCCTCTGTCCACCAGAGAGAGTCAGAGGAGCCCAGAGCCCAGAGAAAAGCTGACATCATTGCAGCGCAGGTATAATAAATTAAATGCTTTCCTGGGACGCAATGCCATCCACACATTCATCTTGTATCCTGTTTATCCTGACTAGGGTCTCAGGGCAATGCTGGAGCCTATTCCAGCTGACTTTGGGCGAGAGGCGGGATACACCCTGGATGGGTCGCAAGTCACTTGTGGGACACATGTAGACAAACAAAGACAAACAACCAATCACACTCACATTGATACCTATGGGCAATTTAGACTCACCAATTAACCTAACATGCATGTTTTTGGTATGTGAGAGGAAACCGGAATAGCCAGAGAAAACCCACGCACACATGGCAAGAATATGCAAATACCACACAGAGATACCCAACAGGAATTCAAACCCAGATCTTCCAGATCTCCTGACTGTGTGGCCGACTAGTAGTCGTGCCATTGTCCAGCTGGGACGCAGTGCATTGTTAAAATAGTTTTTTTTTCTTCTATTATATTTAACTTCTATTGGTACTTAGTCAAAGAAAATATTTGGAGGACATAACTGCCAAAACACCATGGCCCGTACGGGGATCGAACCCGCGACCTTGGCGTTATTAGCACCACGCTCTAACCAACTGAGCTAACCGGCCAGTGAGACCTGCTGACATCTCCAGACAAGATGTTGAGGAGAAATGATGCCATAGACCAGGTTAGGGGTACTCAACCACTGGCATGAAGCCTTAAAATGATTGAAAAAAATGATTTTCAGTAACTACATCGAACAATCAATTACATCAAAAATGTGGGTGCTTATTTATACTCAAAGAAAAAAAAATACACAGTTATAAATCCGTTTTTGCTTGTTTATGTTGTATTGTTTTTTATCGAGAGGTGACTTCTCCCAGTTTGTTCGACAGTCCTTGAACACACCGCAGCTAACCGTGAGTGCTAACAGAATACTGCACATGTTCCCCCTTTTAGTTTCACCTCTTATTTGTTCCCAAATGCTGATACTTTGTGGGACTGCATAAAGATAAGGTTTGATGACATTATTGAGTACTAATGTTGCTGTGTCTGTGTTATAAAATGTCTGTGAAATAAATAGCATTACATTGCATTATTATTGGAAATTGTGCTAAATGTAGGCTAACTGTGCGCTACCTGCACTTAATCATTGGCAAAGATGTAGACATTGTAACATGTACTAAAACATTTGCAATTGAATGAGTGAAATAAATTCATTCAATTATTTTCTATACCGCTTATCCTCATTAGGGTCACGGGTATGCTGGAGCCTATCCCAGCTGGCTTTGGGCAAGAGGCGGGGTATACCCTCGCCTGTCAATCACAGGGCACATATAGACAAACAAACATTCACACTCACATTCATACCGATGGAGAGTCGCCAATTAAACTAACATGCATGTTTTTAGAATGTGGGAGGAAACCGGAGTACCCGGGGAAAACCCAGAATTTCAATTATATTGTGAATAGCTGCAAAGTTGTTTGTCCATACCCCTAATGAGGGGAATATTCATTTGTGTTGCGAGCATGATCCGTTTGAGAGGAATAACTACTTGTAAACTCGGCGACGCGCCAAACTCCACACTTTTGGGCACCTTGTTTGTGTGGTGGAAGACGGGAACATCATGTCTTTCTAGACGGTAGAAGCTAATTTCTTAAACACTGCAGAGCAGATCTACATAGGAAAACCCTCAAAACGGCTTACTACAATGCAAAGAAATAAATCACTAGCTTAAAGTGCAATGCAAAGATTTGGGCACCCCTGATAATTTTCAAGAATTTCCTTTATAAATCATTAGTTGTTTGGATCAGAAATTTCAGTTAAATATGTCATATAGCAGATTATAATTATTTCAACAAAATTAGGCAGGTGCATAAATTTGGGCACCCTTGCTGTTTTATTGATTTTAATACTTTTAGCACTAATTACTGGAACACAACATTTGTTTTGTAAGCTGGGTTCACTGGCCCTTGAACTTCATACACATGTCTTTCCAATCACGAGAAAGGGTAATTAGGGTGGCCAATTGCAAGTTGTCCTCCTCTTTGCATCTTCTCTGAAGTGTGGCAACATGGGAGCCTCAAAACAACTGTCCTGAAACAACCTGAAAACAAAGATGGTTGAATATCATTTTTTGGGGGAAGGATACAAAAAGCTAGTTCAGAAATTCCAGCGGGCAGTTTCCACTATGGGGAACATGGTGGGGTAATGAAAGACCGCAATCACAGTTCTGGTTAAGGCATAGAGTGGCAGGCCAAGAAATTCCCAGACAAGCAGAGGCGAAGGATGGTGGAAACATGAGATAGGAGACAAAAGATACTGGATTCCAGTCAGTATCAGCGCATTCTTGCAAACAATGTTCAAGAATAAGTGACAAAGTTGAAGTTGCACTGGGGCTGGATACTTCAACAAGACAACAACCCTGCTCAAATTCTACGAAGGCATTCATGCAGAGGAACAAGTACAAAATTCTTGAATGGAATCTCAGTCCCTTGGCCTTAATATTATTACAAATCTGTGATGTGATTTAAATCGGGCTGTCTATGCTGGGAAACCATCAAACCTGACTGTTTTGTAAAGAAGAATGGTCAAAGATACTGTCAACCAGAATCCAGACCCTCATTGGAAGTGTTTAGAGGCTGTTATTTCTGCAAACGGAGGATCTACTAATTATTGATGTAAGTTTTCTTTTGGGGTGCCCACATTTATGCACTGACCTAATTTAGTTTAAATAATTATTGCACACGTTCTGTAAATGCTAAAAACTTCATTTCACTTCTCAAACATCACTGTGTATGTCTGCTCTGATACATTTAACTGAAATTGCTGATCCAAACAACTGAAATCTTAAAAATGATCAGGGGTGCCTAAAAGTTTGCATACCACCGTATGTGCCCTGCCATTGGCTGGCGACCAGTCCAGTGTGTACCCCGCCTCTTGCAAAAAGTCAGCTGGGGTAGGCTCCAGCATACCCCGCGACCCTAGTGAGGATAAGCGGCACAGAAAATGGATGGATGGCGGTTAACTTCCTTTTACACTTGTAAAGAATTTTTTGTAGGTTTTGAAGGTTTTGTAACGGTGAAAGTTTGCAACAGTTTATGTCTATGTCCTTTATTTTCTTTGGACATGATAGATTTAAACCTTAGTACAAACTCATACTACATTCCCATGAGAAGACACAAGTGTATGCGTTGTGTGTGTGAGATGTTTGTCTCCAGTTAAAGCCGCACAGATGTCTTCCTGCATTCCCTCACGTATCTTTGCTTTCTCAGTATTTTTGGTGTGTCAAACGAGACGGATCACATGCTGGAAAAAAAGACAACAAGGACTCGTGACACACCTTCGGTCTGTTGTTGAACGTAACTTTGAGCAAATGTGGAGGAGGTGGGTGAAAGGGCGTAGAGGTCTTCAGATTGTTTCTATGGGCCTTTTGTGTGTGTGGTATACATGCACCACTCTCGTACAGGCTATGTTTACGTTCCATCACGCTGTTGAGAAAAGCAGAAACACCGCGTTGGCATCACTTTGACGTCAAGATAAATAAATGTATTGGAGGGAGAGAGTGGGGGTCTATTTTATCTGCCAATGTCAGCACCTTTTCCTAGACAACAGTCAGCCTCCATAAACATTTAAGTGATCGTCTCCCTCTTAAAAACCAAAGCCTGTGACCTTCACCTTCATCTGTTAGGAGTTCAGACAAATAAACGCAGTACTGTCTTTCTGTAATATTAATCATCTTTGCCTATGTTTGATCTCGTGTTCAAGTGATTTAAGGATAAATATGCATTCACACTGTCTGTGATCAGTATTATTCCCTGTGTGTGTTAATGCTGTACATTTGGCGCCCTTACTAAAGTCACCATTCTTGTTTTATTTTATCTTTGGTTTTAGCAGCTTTTATTCTAATTGCTACATTTTTTTTCTTCCGGCCTAAACCACAAATGTGTTTATTTATCGATATGTCAATTCTATCAGAATCAGAAAAACTTTATTGCCATTGTAAGTGAACAATTCACAAACTAGGAACTTTCTTTGGTGACTCAGTGCAACGTAGAATTCTAAGTAAACATAGAGCATTAAATAAACATAGAACTAACTAAACATAGAACCCTGAGTAAAAAGGTGAAATCACTGATAAGTAAAGGCATCCGTCCGTTCCTAGTTGTTTTTAACAAAGACAAAAAGTCATAGAATGAAAAACTTGGAAAATGCTCAGGTGGAGGTTTATACTTCCGATTCGATCATTTGATTGTCAATCAAAAATGGATTTCGCCTTAGACAGCTCAACCGATCATCATGCAGAAGACGAGCATCAGGGCCAGCCCACTGCCCCATAGACTCCCAGAGACGTTAAGGGTCCGATGGACGGAACAGAGCCCAGATCTTATCCAATTACCGTCCAGTTCCGTCCTGTGGAACAACCCTCTCTATGCTTCCCCCTCAAAAGTCAGTAAAAGCTCAGCGTTCGACTGTAAAAAAACGCTGTAGTACTGCGGGGATGACTGAGAAGGAAGTGGTGTCAGTTACCTGTGAGAAGTAGTTGATTCTAAACAAAAGATCAAGGTATTGTAGCGCATGACATGTACACACAGCAGTGCATATTTCACCACTTTTTGGGGGGACATTTTATGGGAAGCCGAGCTTCCCATTCAGTCACAGAGCAATCGCCACTGGTTTGTAACACAAAATCTGTTATACCGTACCACTTGGAACAAAGGGTGGAACTGGAAAGGCTGTGCAGCTTCTTAAAGGCTTCCATTCTGTCTGTCGATCTTTCTCTAATACTGTTCAACATTAAGACCATTTGACTGTCACGCCGTGCATGTGTCCTCTTGACTTATGACAGTGTGTAGTAGTAGTAGTAGTAATGGGGGGTTAAGCGCAGAGCTGGGACTAGAACAAATGATTTGTGCCTACATTAAATCAACTCAGCCTTTATAGTGCTGCTGCTAACTGCTAACATCTGCTATGGACAAGCCATCCATCCAGCTTGGAGAACTTTATTCCAATACTTAGAACTTGGTAATACAGAAATGAATCCATGCATATATAAGCTGGCTTTCCTTTTCGATGCTCATTCACTGGCCCAAGCTCAGCGGTGCAAGGACCCTCTTGTTTATTTGATAGGGACATTGCACCCTATATGCTGTATACTGTATTAGCTGTTAGTTAATAGTCAATTTTCATTTGTTGCCCACAACAACAGCAGGTTAAAAATACGTATATGCAATAAAACATATGCGAATTCTAAAACATTTAGAATTCAAATAAAAATTACACACGTACAAGCTCCAAAATTCACATGCACAAAACACCACTTAGTAACAGACGAGTAGTATTGGTCATTGCACAATAGTTACACATAACACATAATAGTAAGAACAGAAACAACAAAAGTAACAACAAATAAATAAATAAACAAAAACAAACAAAGCCCCAGCAGAAGATCAGATCAACAGCACCGACCTATAGTTCCTCAGAGATGCTCAGCGTCCAAAGGGCGGGACAAACACACAAATGTATCCAATTAGCGCAGTGGAACAACCCACTCTTCGCTTCCCCATCAAAGTCAATATATGCTCAGTGTCTGAGTAAAAAAGTGTCAGTTACTTGTAACAAGTAGCTGATTATGAACAAACAATGAAAGTATTCTAGTGCATATTTAGTCAATGAAAAGTACACATAGCAGTGCATATTTCGCCACTTCTTTGAGACATTTTAGGGCTTCCCTAGCAGTCTGCAGAGCAATCGCCACTAGTCACACACTCCGAGTGGTGATGAGTGGAGGTGGAGCGTATGTGTTCTCTCTGTGTATTCAACACAACAGGCGGGCACAGCGTATCACAACAACTTTATATGACATCATCCATGCACGCCACTTTCCAGGGATGACCAATCAACCTGCGCTGGGTCAAACCGTGACAGTGACGGTTGGCGATCCAAGAAGCTGTAGTAATGCTACACTTAATCCAACTTACTTAAGATTTGTCAGATCAAAACACCATCACAGCATAAGACTACAAAATGTGATATCAACATCCATTTTGCTGCACTCTAAGCATCATGGGAACTGCAGTTTCATCTGCAGTATAAATGAGCTGCATCACTGTAGAACCGCAGGGTTCAAAGCGTAAGAAAAAAGTAGCAGTTTATACACAGAAAATTACAGTAACCCCCCCCCTAAGGTAATTCACCTAATCACCACCAAAATCAAAGCCGGTATACTAGACAGATTTTTCACCATAAGGTGAAGGCATGTCACAAGATCAAAGCACGAGTTGTTTTGATAAGCCTGGGGCGATCATAAAAAGATGGAATCATCGGGCAATAAATGAAATTGAACTCGACAATTTTCCGGCCTCAATGACATTGCGTTTGTTTCTCTTTTCCTCGTCTCTCGCCTTCAAACGGGCAGGAAGAGGGTTGGCTCTTTGCACTGGTTGCAGCACCTTGGCGCGTTTGTCAGTTATACAGTCTCTTTGTGTCGTTGGGTGGAGGCGGAGGCGCTTGCAGGCACAGTGCGGAAGCGTATAACGCAGAGATGGTGTGGTGTGAGAGGTGCGACTGCAGCTTGGAGGTGAACATTGCATTACATTTTCTGTGAAGCACACAATTTAAGGGCTATAAAGTATTAGATGCCGCCACGAGTGCATTGAAGTAGTATCGTAGTCCTTGAACGCCACCCTAACATACAAAAACTTACACCCTAAAACACAAAAACCTATTTAAAAACTGATAGTTATTACATTGTTGTAATTGTCATTACAGTATGTCATTGGTTGTAATGTTGCCAGTTGTTGATGTCATGTTTTATCTATATATAAAGCCGTAACCCCAATGTGTAACTTCATGTTTCTCCAAAATTAAACCATTTTTTCCATAACTACCCTGTCTTTCTGCCACGTGGGACACATACGTCCCCGTTACCAGTGACTTCAGCTTTATTTCAAACAATTACTACATCTGTTTGAAAGGAGCGGCGTTGGTCCGTTCTTCAAGTGTCATCTGGGATAGTACTTTTTTGTACATGACAGACGTTGTTTCTACCAAACCTTTTCAGTCCCAGCTACTAATCTATTGATTAAAAGTCTATTTTTCACTCCTGGAAACATTAAAGCTACTACCACCGAGAAAAAACAGAGAGAGGAGAAAAGGAACGTTTTCTGTTGAACTTTCTTTATTGCCTCAATAAAACCCACCCCCATATATAAAACCCCAAAATCCCAGAGTGAATAGAGCTCAGGCGTGTTTCTTTATTGTCAACATTTCATTCCACGGTAGGCCACACAGACTTCCTATTGGCGGTATATTGTTGAACGTCTGCTTCCTTACATGGCGTAAAAAGAACACTGATGCACAGCCTTTAGTTCTCGCTCTCGAAATGGATATCATCTCTGATCAGGTATAAAGAACTGATGGACAAACAAGGAATAATGATGATTCCAAACATGTCAACGTCAAGTGGAATGGAACCTCCTTCCGATCCGGGTCGCCGGTTGACTTCTAGGTTCATTCATTTATTTTCTACACCGCTTATCCTCATTAGGGTGGCGGGTATGCTGGAGCCTATCCCAGATGACTTTTGGGCAGGCCGTGGGGTAGACAAACAACCATTCACACTCACATTCATACCTACGGACAATTTAGAGTTGCCAACTAGCCTAACATGCGTATTTTGGAATGTGGGAGGAAACCGGAGTACCCGGAGAAACCTAGAAACGCGCGCATGGGGAGAACATGCAAACTCTACACAGAGATGCCCAACGGAGATTCGAGCCCTGAACCTCCTGACTGTGAGGCCAACATGCTAATCATCCACCGTGCAGGAAAATGAGCAACTGTTTAAGAAAAAACAATAAAACTAACCAAGTAAAATTACTCATCTTTCGAATACACCTTACAGGTGTCACCTGGAGGCTTTTTGTCACCACTTGAATTAAGAACTCTTTGTAGTGTTAGGATTTGCTTGGTAAAATGGATTTGTATTAGATTTGGATGACATTAAAAACACACAATTTTGTCATCACTTTACTTTACAATTTTTACATTGTCAAATGAACTATTAAAAAAAGGGGTCATGGTAAAGTCAAGTCATTCAAAGGACATGACAGTCGACAGTGATCTTGTTTAAAATATTCGCATGAAAATGTCTGTAAAAAAAAAAAAGTAATTGAAATTATAAAAACAAAAAACTTCAAGTACCCCTTTTTGGTATTATAATAAACACCTTTATAGAATTCTGTATTTGACCATATTTGGTTGCTTTGTAAGTGCACAGGCTCCTAAATGAGGTGTTTTGTCTTTTTATGTCTTTCCGCAAGAACCGTTTTTCTTGTCTGCCCTCATCTTTTGTGACCCTCCCTCGTTAAAAGTGTTCCGTGACATCAAAGTGCAGATGAAAAGAACACGGAGCCCATTGCGATGATGAAAGCGGTCGTCCAATGCCAGCGTGGCCAGCGTGTCACTGGGGCTGAGATCCAGCAAGCTGAGTGGAGTCACATTCCATCAAATTCCATCCAGTAATAGAAAAAAATCTTTTGGGTCTCGTTACTAAAACATGTGGTCTCAATAAGAATTGTCAAGAAATAACTTTGTTCCCTTGGTGACCCTGAAAATCAGCTTATCTCCATTTGGATGACAGCTTCTATTCCACTTTGTGTATTTTCCACTTATTCAACCGCCTCAGCGTGTGTGAGTACGTGCACTACAGCGTGTGAGATGGTGGTTTCTCTGCACCACCTAGTATCATAACGGGTTGTGTATCTTGTGTGTCTGCTCTTTGATTCTAGACGGAATGTGCCAACTTTGTGCGCCTCCTGCAGCCGTACAACCGCACTCACCTCCTGGCCTGTGGCACCGGAGCCTTCCACCCCATGTGTGGCTTCATCTATGTGGGACACAGAGGAGAGGTAAGCGTTTACACAAGCGGGTACGCAAAGCCGCGTTAGATTTGTATCAGTACCAGCACCAAGGGGTTCGGAACAGACCTCTGGTATGCAAAAGTGACTCTTCAGTGATGTTGTGACAGTATGTGTTGCTAGAGCCTGTTTATGAGCACAAAGAGTTACAACGTTTCTTTTGGTTCAGCAATTTCAGTTAAATATATTATACAGCAGACAAACACAGTGATATTTGAGAAGTGAAATTAAGTTTTTAGGATTTACAGAAAGTGTACAATATCTACTTAAGCTTAATTAGGCAGGTGCATAAATTTGGGCACCTATTATTGATTTTAACAGCTTTAGCACTAATTATTGGAATACAAAATTTGTTTGGTTAGCATTGACCCTTTACCTACATACACAGGTCATGCCAGTCACAACAAAGGATATTTAAGGTGGCCAATTGCAAGTTGTTCTCCTCTTCTCCAAAATGTGGCATAATGGGAGCCTCAAAACAACTGTCAAATGACTTTTTAAACAAAGATTGTTCAACATCTTGGTTTGGGGGAAGTATACAAAAAGCTAGCTCAGAGATGCCAGCTGTCATTCTCCATTATGAGGAACATAGTGAGGAGATGGAGGACCACAACCACAGTTCTGATTAAGGCCCGAAGTGGCAGGCCAAGAAAAATCTCAGACAAGCAGATGCGACGGATGGTGAGAACAGTCCAACTTAACCCACAGACCAGCTCCAAAGACCTACAACATGATCTTGCTGCAGGTGGTGTCACTGTGCATCGGTCAACTATTCAGTGCACTTTGCACAAGGGGATGCTGTATGAGGAAGACGCTGTATCTGTGCACATGCCACAAACGGATTGCTTGAGGTATTCTAAAGCACATTTGGACAAGCCAGCTTTATTTTGGAACAAACTGCTGTGGACTAATGAAAATAAAATAGAGACTACAGAGGGGGGACAAGTATTTATTCACGTTCTCACCTTCTATAGCTGAAGAAAGTGAGAGAGAATACTTTAGTACTGGTGTTGGGTCAGTACCAGCACCAAAGTGCATAAAAAGACGTCTGCTACCGCCTCGGGGCTGCTTATTATCCGCCGTGCTGATGTCGCTGTTGTATTTGGATACAGGAAGAAGATGCGGAAATGACGCATGATGCTCTCCGTGCGCCGAGATCAGGATATTGCAATTACCATGGATGCAGGAATAACCCTGTTTGCTCACGCATGGAAACGGGTTATTCCAAATGCTTCACCAACCGGAATAACGACCTTAACGTGACTCTTGACTGCACGTAAACATGTCGACAGAGATGTCGACCTGTTATGATAATCTCTCATCATCCTTCATTGGTTTGCTTCCTGTGAGCACCACCCTCATGCCATGCATATCCTCATCCTCACGAACAAATGAGATAAAAATAAAATGAATAAATATGAATTCCCCCCCCCCGGTCAATTACTCCTGTGGCTCTCAATTCGAAAACCGCCCCCGCCTCTGACACTTATTTAAAATTGCTCCCGAGCAATAAAACAAAAACCAACAAACTTTAAATCCAAAGTTAACTTTAGTCATGTTCGCACTTGTCATTTGGTTCTGCGGTCCGCGCCAAACAAAACGGAAATTAAATATTTCACATCCTAAACCCCATGTCAAAATCTCAAACTGATTGATTGTTCAGTGGATTTTTTAAAATGTCAAATCTGATTTGTCCATTAGCCACTTGGATCGGATCAAGTTGGAATTGTTTTCTCGGCACAATCCAAATGACTTTTACTGTACTGTTCATATATGTACTCCATAAAAGTACTAACAATACACTTGAATCAGTTACAGCCAGAGCAGACGGGGGTCAATATATCTTCTGGCTTTTCCATTTAGTTTGATGCCAATCGGGGCAGAGTCTTCCCCCTCAAAACCAAACAAATGACAGAAATGCATGAATGAGAGCCACTTAGACTCAAGTTGTAGCTCTTGGACCCCTCACTTTGGCCGTCCACTTGACGGCCCAATACGACCCAGCAGGAGGCAGTCAAAGTGGGCACGAGCAGAGCGCAAAGTGGATCCAAATCCACAAAGAGGAAACGTAACACCGTGGTGGGAAAGTGCCAAACGTTTGTGCTGTGTGTGGATTTATTTGTACTCCCCTTACTCTCCTTAGTGCTGCATCTCCTGCTTTACCCTCAATCTGTCATCTTCACTGCATCCAAGTACTATGTCACTGCATGAGAAACTCAATACGACCTCCTTCTATTAGGCTTTATACAATACTCAGGAGTAGAAGAGTCTTCCATTTTTCACAACTGAGTGTATTTGTTGGTGTAAACAAACGCTTGGCTTGCAATTTCTTGCACAGCTCCGCTAAACACCCACTCTTCTACTTTTAGGTGTTTTTCCAAATCACCAGGAAATTTTGTCCACATTTTTTGGCCCTGAATAGCAAATTTGCAGAATTTGAGCAGGACCGCCGCCATCGAGCAAACCGTATTTCCAGGGGCATGGGTGGGACTTAGCAACTAACTAAGTCATTCAGCTTTTGTCTAAAGATGATACAATTTTGCATGAAATTTTGCACCTTGCCTACAACCCATAAGGGGCGCCACAAATGTCATTTCCAGTTATGTAACCTTGACTGCATTTTCAACTATATCTGGATGTTGATTTTTAATGACGCCAAATGTGCCATGTGCACGTGTGGACTTGGCAGTCTCATCGGGTAGTCACTCTAAACCCATAAGTCCACGGGGAGCGGGTCCGTTTATTTAACCAGTTGCTAACTGGCGCAGAACACACACACACACGAATGTTTGCCTGACCTCTGTAGGGAACCGAGGCCCGGGGAGATCCAGCCGGACTCTGGGTGGGATGACCTTTGTTCCCCCTGAGGCATTTCATCTCAGTGAGGGTCAGACGAACTTGTTATAGTGGTTGTAGTGGTTGTGTCTTTCTCATGCCATCACTTTCTTGGTTGGCGTCCAAGCAACTTTTGATGTTGAGGCGTTGTTATGACGTTGGCGTGTCAGCACGATTTAAGTGAAGAATGGCAGTGGAAATGTTTGACTAGTCAAACCTTGGCTTCATTGTTCTTTGTTTTGAGCTAATGTTTGTTTGTAGTGATTTTCAAAGACGATAAGAGCAACAAACCTTTATGTATATAAAGTCCTAAAGGGGCACCATGGTGAGTGACACGGTGGCTTTAATAGGTTCCCAACGGTGTGACGATAACTGAAACGGACCAAAACCCAAGCAGTTTTTCCAAAGGAAATCATGCAAATTTCATTAATCCATTCCCGACACCCAGAAATATAAATAAAAATATATTGTTGTCCACCCCAGCAGCAGGTACAATCGTCGTTACACACAAATTCACCATTTAATTCACCGATAATTCATTCGATACTGTATGTCACGGTTCAATATTTTTTTGTATACAAAAAAATGTTCATTCTTTTTCAACTTATCAACACTTTCTTCAACTCAAAATTACAGTTTTTAAATTAAATGCATCTGGTGTAGTTATACCTGCCTCATTTTCTGCTGGGCATACTTATAACTTACAAGCAGTCAAATCAAAAACAGCACCTAATGAAAAGTAACAATGTTGCCCTGTCCACACATAGGGCAGGTATCTCGAAAAACCAAGTTTTTTTTCCACAAGAGTCCGCAGATATACGGCAATAAAAAGATAAAAAAGATAAAAAAACACACACACACCGGACTGGACTTTTTACTTAATTATGTTTTATACAATGTATTATTATGAATTACCTGCCGACCAGGCCAGGGTGTACCCCGCCTCCCACCTGCTGGGATAGGCTCCAGCATACCCACGACCCTATTTAGGATAAGAAGTATAGAAAATGAATGGATGGATTAAATATTATTTATGGATTACTATTATTTATTTTTTTATGTATTATTGTACTACAAATTGGAAGTGAAGACTTACTTATTATTTATTTGTCCTTATAATCTATTCTATTTGTGTTATTCTGTGATTAAGTTCATAACATGACATTCTTGGAGAGCTGCTTGCAACCTACATTTCGCTTGGAGATGAAAAAAGTATCTATCTATCAGTTTATTTATTTAATGTTCTGTCACACTAAGTGGAGATGTGCATGGTAAATAAAATACAATTTAAATGTTGGCAGTTAGAAAAAAAAAACACAAATAGCCCACATTTTTTGTCAATGATCGTGCTGCAAGTTGGACACGCCGGCGTTTTTACAACCCTGCACTCTGAAGTTATACAGAACAGATATTTACAACAAAAATAGTTAAATTGTTATTTTGTTAACTGTGTCATTTTGAACTAAATATATTATTGGACGATTCATTTCCCATGTAGCTGTATTACTCTAAAACAGGCATAAAAGTATAGAGGCCCCGCTTAAGGGTCGTTTCCATTTCCAATACTCTCTCAATTCTCTACCTGACTCTGACTTCCCCCATTTGGCCTTCATAAACTGTCCGTGTCTACTTTGTATTTTTCCCCGTAAAAGACAGCCACGTTTATACAAGCGGTGAAAGATTCAATTAGAGACAGAACCTTTACCAGAGTGAAAGTTGAGTCAGAAGACAGGGCGCCATTGTTTGACTGGGCAGTCACAACACAACACCACCTCAAATGGACCGCTTCTCTTTGCAATCCAAAACCTTTGACTTTTACTGACAATTTCTGCAATCCCGGATAAAGTTTCTCAAATTGTTCCACTTCAGGGCATCACTTAGTTGCCATAATGTGTGTATGGTGTGCGTGTGTGTGCGTGTGTGTGTGTGTGTCACCAGTCACTTGTCTAAATGGTACTGGTGGTCTTAACATGATGTGTTTGGCAAAGCACTCATTTCTGTTCATCAGAACTCTACTGTATTTGCCTTGGCGTGCTTTGGAAAAACTGAATTGACCGTACAATTCCTCAGCATCACACACACACACACACACACACACACATTGTCATTAAGTTCTAATGAGACAGTGAAAATGGCGCTGAAAGAATAAGGAAAAGCAGTGAGTCATCGGCCGAGAAAGCAATAAACTTTGGAAGTGAAAATGGAAGAGAGGTTCCTCACCCAATCCACAGCAAAGTGGAAATGAAAAAAAAAAACAATTTAAGTGTTAAATCGTAGCCTCATTTTGCACTTCAGCGCCTTTTCCACCAAGCAGTACAATTTGTCTTCACTGTCAAAAGTACCAAAATGAAGTAATCCATACCTCTTTGGGGTACCGTGGAACGGCTGAGGTAGACACACGCCTATCCATTGTTTGGTGGACAGAATAGAACAGGAAGTACAATTAGACCAACTACTCAAAAAAGAACCCAAAGTCACTATGGCTGTAATAATACCTCCAAAGGCAGAAAGAATCCAAATTCTACTTTGTTTCCGAATTCTACTTGGGTGCCGTTTTATCAGAAGAATGACACGAAAAAAGCAAAATAAATGTAATTTAATTTTTGTTCACAAACATTAAAGTCCTTAAGTGACATTTAGCTCATCAACATTCTTTCTCAGCATTACCCACACTATTCCCATGCTATTTTCAGTTTGTAGTCACATAGCAGCCTGTGTCACACCACAATGGCAGTATTAACAACTAAAATATACTGCAGGGCTAATCATAAGGAATTCGTATAACGTATGTAGAAAGGAAAAACAAGTCTGTAGACCATATTGGTCATTTTATTTTGTGTACCTGCATGCCTCATCAAAGTATCAGAACTGGCAAACTGGCTTTGTCTGACTTGGTACTGTATCGGTAAGAAAGTTTGGGGGAATGAGCTTGAATATCTTTCCTGATAATAAGTAGGTAATGTATTAGTAACAAAATGCCATCCATCCATTTTCTATGGCGCTTATCCTCATTAGGGTCGTGGGTATGCTGGAGCCTATCCCAGCTGACTTTGGACAGTAGACAGGGTACACCATAGACTGGTCGCCAGTCAATCGCAGGGCAGACAAACAACCATTCACACTCTAATGGACAATTTAGAGTCACCAATTAACCCTAACATGCATGTTTTTGGAATATGGGAGTGCCCGGAAAAAACCCACGCACACACGGGGAGAACATGCAAAATCCACACAGAGATTCCCAACGAAGATTCGAACCCTGAACCTCCTGACTGTGAGGCCAACATGCTACCCAGTCAGCCACCGTGCGGCCAGTAACAAAATGATGCCACATAATTTGATAGAAATGAAAATGATCAGCCTATAAAGGGAAGAAATCAAAGACACCCCAAAAAATAAAAATGAAAAAATGATGAAGCAGACAGGTCCATTTTGCCAAAATGTCATTGTCGCAAATCAAAATGATTCTCAGTAGTTTGTGTGGCCCCCACGTGCTTGTACGCATGCCTGACGACATAGGCGCATGCTCCTCATGAGACCACGGATGGTGTCCTGGGGGATCTCCTCCCAGATCTGGACCAGGGCATCACTGAGCTCCTGAACAGTCTGAGGAGCAACCGGCGGCGCCGGATCGACCATAATGTCCCAGAGGTGTTCTATTGGGTTTAGGTCAGGTGAACGTGGGGGCCAGTCAATCGTATCAATTCCCTCATCCTCCAGGAACTGCCTGCATACTCTAGCCACATGAGGTCGGGCATTGTCGTGGACCAGGAATCTAGGTCCAACTGCACCAGCATAGGTTCTGACAATAGGTCCAAGGATTTCATCCCGATACCTAATAGCAGTCGGGGTGCCATTATCTAACCTGTAGAGGTCTGTGCGTCCTTCCTGGGATATGCCTCCCCAGACCATCACTGACCCACCACCAAACCGATCATGCTGAATGATGTTGCAGGCAGCATAACGTTCTCCACGGCATCTCCAGACCCTTTCATGTCTGTCACATGTGCTCAGGTTGAACTGAACCAACTCATTGGTGAAGAGCACATGGCGCCAGTGGCGTAGTTGGCAATTGTGGTGGTCTATAGTAAATGCCAATCGAGCTCTACGGTGTTGGGCAGTGAGCACAGGGCCCACTACAGGACGTCTGGCCCTCAGGCCACCCTCATTGAGCCTGTTTCTGATTGTTTGGTCAGTAACATTCACACCAGTGCCCTGCTGGACCTCATTTTGCAGGGCTCTGGGAGTGCTCATCCTGTTCCTCCTTGCACAAAGGAGCAGATACTGATCCTGCTGAGGGTTTAAAGACCTTCTACGGCCCTGTCCAGCCCTGTCTCCTCGAGTAACTACCTGTCTACTAGAATCTCCTCCATGCTCTTCAGACATTGCTGGGAGACACAGCAAACCTTCTTGCAATGGTACATATTGATGTGCCATCCTGGAAGATTTGGACTACTTGTGCAACTTCTGTAGCGTCCAGGTAGCGCACCATGCTATCAACAGAGATGATGATCCAAGCCAAATGAAAAACTACAGCAGTAGAAAGTCAGTCAGTAAAAAATCAGCCAAAAGAGATGAGGATTCAGTGGCCTCAACCTGGAAAAGCATTCCTGTTTTGGGGTCTGTCTCATTGTTGCCACTCTGATGCACCTGTTGTTGATTTCATGAACAACAAAGCAGCTGAAACTGATTAACAACCCCCTCTGCTACTTAACAGACCAGATCAATATCCCAGAAGTTTGACTGATAGGTTACTATACTCTAATTAAAAAGTGTTCCTCAATTTTTTTTAGCAATATATATACATATATATGTATATATACACACTGAATATGGCGGGAAATTTCGGGTTATACAGTGCAGACCCAAACCTAGTTATATTTGTGCCTTCATTTTAAGGTGGCAATGTCATATTTTGAGCCATATTAACGCACAATAATTACTGTTGTGTGCACAGGTACATCACTGCTCTCCTTCACTCCCTCCCTCTTCCTTGCTGGTTATGCGTGTGTTGGGTTTTGAGGACTGGGCTCCAGACTGGGGCTTGGGGGTGGCGTGCCTCCTGCGTGTTTAGTGGGCAAAATGTGTGCCTGTTGGTCACTCTCCATGAGAAGAGGGCACTTATCTCATAATACATTTTTTTTCCCACGATCGGCCTGCAAAGTCCCGAAGATTAAGTGTTGGCTTGTGATCGATGGGTTGGCGGCTCCTGATGTATGTTTGAAGTTGTCTGCACACTTAATCATCAAGTGCTATTTGGGTGAGCGCACTTTACAAGCACCAGTAATCACCGCTTCATAACACACCTCATACGTAGAAGAGATTGTGGTAACAATTTGGCAGCACAGGTGTTAAAAGTGAAAGACTGGAAGTGTTTATTGCTGGAAGCATCCGCCAT
>QODF01000044.1:0-32767 GCA_024372805.1 Oostethus manadensis
AGCACTCCGATGCAGCCAACGTCTTCCAGCAAAGGCCACGTAGTGAAAAATGAAAGCATGCAACTTTGCACTTTATTTTGTAAAGCAGCACATGTATGCTAAGAAGTTGTTTTGTTTTTTTAAACCTGCATCTAAATGTTCTCGTAAAGGTGAAAAAGCCTATTTGTACTATTGATCTTTGCTTTTTTGCCCATTTTTGTTGTTTAAAAAACAGTTTTTTTCAAAATCTTCTCAGAATTATTACTTTATTCCCAAAATATTTAGAATTTATTCCCCGAACATAACTTTTCCCCAAAAAATATTATACATTATTCTTGATAGATTACACCTTTTTTTTTAAATATATTTTGACTTCATTCTTTTAAGATTTTTCAATTTTTTTCCCATTTTCAACATTTTTCACTTATTTATTTACTTATTATTTACACTTACATTATTCCCATGAGACTTTTTCCCCAACCCAACCATCCTTATAAAAATTACTACTTTATTCATTATTTTGTTTACTTCTTAAGACTTCCTACATAAAAGTATGTTATTCTGGTAAAATTATGACTTTTTCATACAACCTTTTCTTTTGATTTTTTGATTTTATTGTTGTAAAATTACAACCTTTTTTTTGTCAAATTCTGTCTGAATTGTACTTATTTATTTTTTGAGCATTTTCCAAATATTTAACATTTCTTGTAAATATTTTTCTCACAATTATGAGTTTATTCCTGTAATATTTTGAATTTCTTTTTTATTTTATTTTTTTATCTCAGCCTCAGCCTTTCCTCAGCCTCCCCGGGAAAGTCTACTTTCTACTGAAGTCTACTAAAGTGTGCTGGAGAGAAAGGTACGGCCGTTAGTCGAACCTTGGTTACAGGAGTCGCAATGTGGTTTTCGTCCCGGTCGCGGAACACTGGACCAGCTCTACACTATTGCAAGGGTACTGGAGGGTATGTGGGAGTTTGCCCAACCGGTCTACATGTGCTTTGTAGACCTGGAAAAGGCATTTGACCGTGTCCCTTGTGGTGTCAGGAGTCTGGTTCGCATTGCCAGCAGTAAGTCGAGCTTGTTTCCGGTGAACGTTGGCCTCCGCCAAGGCTGCCGTTTGTCACCGATTCTGTTCATAATCTTCATGGACAGAATTTCTNTAGAGCTGGTCCAGTGTTCCGCGACCGGGACGAAAACCACATTGCAGCTCCTCTAACCGAGGTTCGACTAACGGTCGTACCCTTCTCTCCAGCACCCTGGAGTAGACTTTCCCAGGAAGGCTGAGGAGTGTGATCCCCCTATAGTTGGAACACACCCTCCGGTCACCCTTTTTAAAAATGGGGACCACCACCCCGGTCTGCCAGTCCAGAGGTACTGTTCCTGACTTCCATGCAATGTTGTAGAGGCGTGTCAACCAACACAGTCCTCCAACATCCAGAGCCTTGAGAAATTCTGAGCGGAACTCGTCTACCCCCGGAGCCTTGCCACTGGGGAGTGATTTGACTACCCCAATTACCTCAGCCACGGTGATAGAACTGTCCACGTACGTATCCTCAGACTCTGCTTCCTCTACGGAAGGCATGTCAGTGGGATTGAGAAGGGCCTCGAAGTATTCCTTCCACCGACCAACTATATCCACAGTCGTGGTCAGCAAGCCCCCGTCCGCACTGTAAACAGTGTGAACTGGGGGCTGCTTCCCCTTTCTGAGGTGTCGGACGGTTTGCCAGAACCTCTTCGAGGCCGACCGAAAGTCGTGCTCCATAGCCTCACCGAACTCCTCCCACACCCGAGTTTTTGCCTCGACCACCGCCGAAGCCGCGTGCCGCTTGGCCTGCCGGTACCTGTCAGCTGCTTCGGGAGTCCCGCAAGCCATCCATGCTCGATAGGACTCCTTTTTCAGCTTGACGGCAGCCCTAACCCCCGGTGTCCACCATCGGGTTCGGGGCTTGCCACCACGACTGGCACCGACCACCTTGCGGCCGCAACCACAACTGGCTGCCTCAGCAATAGAGGCACGGAATACGGCCCATTCGGACTCAATATCCCGGTCCTCCCTCGAAATGCAGGCGAAGCTCTGCCGGAGATGAGAGTTGAAGACTCGACGAACGGGAGATTCTGCCAGACGTTCCCAGCACACCCTCACTACGCGTTTGGGTCTGCCAGGTCTGTCCGGCATCCTTCCCCGCCATCTAATCCAACTCATCACCAGGTGGTGGTCAGTTGACAGCTCAGCCCCTCTCTTCACCCGCGTGTCCAGAACATGCGGACGCAGGTCTGATGATACGACCACAAAGTCGATCATAGACTTGTGACCTAGGGTGTCCTGGTGCCAAGGGCACTTATGGACATCCCTATGTTCGAACATGGTGTTTGTTATGGACAAACTGTAATTTGCACAGAAGTCCAGCAACAACACACCGCACAGGTTCAGGTCGGGAAGGCCGTTCCTCCCAACCACGCCCCTCCAAGTCACACTGTCATTGCCCACATGGTTGTTGAAGTCTCCCAGCAGAACTATTGAGTCACCAGCTAGGGTGCTCTCCAGAACCCCTCTGATAGACTCCAAGAAGGCTGGGTACTCTGAACTGCCGTTCGGCGCATACACACAAACCACAGTCAGGACCCTTTCCCCAGCCCTAAGGCGTAGGGAAATAACCCTCTCGTTTACTGGGGATGACTCCAACACAGAGGCACCAAGCCGGGGGGCTAACAATAAGCCTCTCCCCTGCGGCAACTTCAGAGAAGAAAAAGGTCTAGCCCCGTCTCAAGGAATTTGGTTCCAGAGCTCAAACTGTGGGTTGAGGTGAGTCCGACTATATCTAGTCGGAATCTCTCCTCCTCTTCCACAAGCTTGGGCTCATTCCCCAGCAGAGAAGTGACATTCCATGTCCCAAGAACTAGATTTGGCCGCCGAAGACCAGGTCGCCCGGATACCCGCCCTCGACCACTGCCCAAATCACACAGCACCGGACCCTTATGCTTGCCCCTGCAGGTGGTGGGTCTGCGGGGGGGGATTGCGGATACAAGCGGCGGAAATGAGTTTCCTTCGTAAGGTGGCGGGACTCACCCTAAGAGATAGGGTGAGGAGCTCGGCCATCCGGGAGGAGCTCAGAGTAGAGCCGCTGCTCCTTCATATCGAGAGGAGCCAGTTGAGGTGGCTCGGGCATCTCATCCGGATGCCTCCCTGGCGCCTCCCTGGTGAGGTGTTTCGGGCATCCCCAGCCAGGAGAAGGCCCCGGGGAAGACCTAGGACACGCTGGAGGGACTATGTCTCACAGTTGGCCTGGGAACGCCTTGGTGTCCTCCCGGTGAAGCTGGAAGAGGTCGCCGGTGACCGGGACTGGACTTCCCTACTGAGACTCCTGCCCCGGCGACCCGGACCTGGATAAGCGGAAGAAAATGGAACGGAATGGAATATTTTGAATTTATCCATGTAATACTATGACTTTAACCCCAATGTAATCTCCCAAAAATTACACCTTTATTTAATTTTGTTTGTCATAATATTACAACTTAAAAAAAAATACTTTTGACTTTATTTTCTTAGGATCTCAACTGTTTTAACTGCATTTTTTCCATTTTTGCTGTGCAAATTTTCTACATTTTTTAGTGTACCTCTTGTAAATTTTCTGAAATTATGATGTTATTGCTAAAATATTATAACTTTCCCCCTAACATAATTTTTCATAAATGACAACTTTATATTAAAGTCCTTTTTTGAAAATTATTATTTAAACTTAACACTACTAAAATGACAATATTTTTCCTCATAATATTACCGTTTTATTCTCGTAAAACTTGACTTTTTCTTGTTGGAATAATGATATAATAGTATTTTGACATTATTCTATGGACATTACTGCTCCCACCACGGCCTGAAGAGCCCCCGGGTCACACTTTGGTCACCCCAGGCTTAGTCCAACAACGTAAAACTAATCAGTAATCATCATGAATCATACATACATCTAATGACCCCAATATTGGGATCACCACATTGCTGAAACTATTTTATTGCAATAGCGTTGATTTGGTTTGCCAGTTTGATGCTAGGTGTGTGAATATTTGAACACATTTTTAGGATATTTCAGCATTCATTCTACATTTCACAGCATTCACATGCAATCACTACTGGAGGATGATCTGCCGCTTTGTAGATATTGTCTACTCCTTCACCTTCCTCTGCTTTTTAATTGTTACTGATATTACAATAATGCTGAGGCTCTCGCTTAAAAGTGCAATTTCATCAAAAGGCAATTCCTTCTTTGGTCTCGGCACCGCATTCCGACCCCTTGCGCTTTCATCCCAGTAAGGCAGAGTTCTTGCAGCCATTTGTGTGCAACCTGTAATTGTATCTGCTGCTGGTTGCTTCTGCACTGCAGCGTCTGGAGCTGTCAGGGGAGTTCACGTCATGTTTGCCCCGAGCTTCGACTGCCAGGCAACCGCCTGCCGCGTGCTCCCTGGTTCACCTTCCTTCCCGAGCTGCCGTCTCATGACACTGGCTGACAGTGATGAGAAACTATTGCTTTTGCTGCGCGGCTAAAAGAGATTAGACGTCCAGCGAAGGCCAGGAGCATCGTTGTCATATTTCCAGGTTAAGATTTAAGCATTACTTCCCCAAAAACTGTTGTGTGACCTTGGCAGAGTGGCAAGAGTGGCTGCTGCCCGCGGCCTTTTATTTAGTTTCCCTTCACACTGTCTTGAGTTTAATAAGTTCCTAATGAAATGGTGTTATTGTCACTCTCCTCTGCACAGTCACAGATCATTGGAGGCAACAGAAGGAGGATTTAAATAAATGCCATGGGGACACTATGCAGGCATCTCCATTTACCTTCCACCCTTCCCCGCCGCATAAATGCTACAGGAAGGTCCCTACAAGGTACCATCCCCCACCCGCTGCCTCTTTGCAGTACTCCAGTCACGTTTTACTTCTTGGTTGTGTTCTACTTTCTTATTAGCAGAAAACAGGTTTTGATCTGCTTTTATGGCTCTTAAGGTGCAGATCATGTAAAGCTTGTTAATTGGTGGTGTGGCATGCAGTGGTACAGTACCTCTGGGACCTGGGACTGGTGAGTTGTACGGCAGTGTCCAGCAGTCAAAATGTGTGCCTGACGGCATGTCTGTTTTTATTTTATTTATTAGATGTATTTGTATCAAAGTCCCAAAGATTAACTGGTCGATCACAATTGACGGGTTGGCGACCACTGGTTTACATCGGTAAAAGTCCGGTCAAGTCCCAAGTCCGACCTATTGGCCATTTGTAATTAAAAACAATTACTAAATTCTTTCTCATGTGAGATGAGCCCGCCCTGTGTGTATGACAAAATAAAAGCAGCTTTGCTACACATTTTAAAATGAATCTCCATGAATCCAACTTGTCATCACTTGGCTACAGACCGAACTGAACTTTGTTTGTTTTTCTTCTGTGAATGGACTGACCTTGCATGTTGTCGTTGTTAAGTGAATGTATCTGACTTCCAGAAGTATTGGAACTCTTTGGTCAATGTCTTTATTTTCGCTGTAGACTGAAAAAATTTGGGTTTGACTTCAAAAGCTTGATATAAGACCAAAGCGCAACTTTTCAGCTTTTTTTTCCAAGTACTTAAAATGGGATCAGATGCACGAATTAAAAGATTACCCCTTAAGTTTGAACCCAACCCATTTTTTATGTTTATGTTTTTATGTGTTATATATGTTATATACATTATACAGCGGTATGAAAAAGTTAGGGCACCCATGATTATTTTCAAGATGTTCCTTTATAAATCATTGTTTGGATCAGCAATTTCAGGTGAAATATATCATTTAGCAGTTGAACACAGTGATACTTGCAAAGTGAAATGACGTTTTTAGGGTTTACAGAAAGTGTGCAATAACTATTTAATCAAAATTAGGCAGGTGCATCACTTTGGGCACCCCAACAGAAAAATTACACCAATATTTAGTAGATCCTCTTTTTGCAGAAATAACAGCATCTTAACACTTCAAATGAGGGTCTGGATTCTGGTTGACAGTATTTTGACCATTCTTCTTTACAAAACAGTAGTTACAGTGTCACCTCATTATGTTCCTTGTGGTGGAAACCGACAGCTGGAATCTCTGAGCTAGCTTTTTGTATTTTTCCCCCAAAACATGATGTTGAACAAATTTTGTTTTCAGGTCATTTGAAAGAGGCTCCCATGTTGCCACACTTCAGAGAAGATGCAAAGAGGAGAACAACTTGCAATTGGCCACCTTAAATACCCGTGATTGGCATGACCTGTGTCTGTAGGTCAAGGGTCAATGAGTTTACCAACCAATATTGTGTTCCAGTAATTAGTGCTAAATGTATTCCAATCAAAAATACAACAAGGGGGCCGCACGGTGGATGAGTGGTTAGCACATTGGCCACACAGTCAGGAGATCTGGAAGACCTGGGTTCAAATTTCCGTTGGGCATCTCTGTGTGGAGTTTGCATGTTCTCCCCGTGCGTGTGTGGGTTTTCTCCAGGTACTCCGGTTTCCTCCGACATTCCAAAAACATGCATGTTAGGTTAATTGGCGACTCTAAATTGTCCATAGGTATGAATGTGAGTGTGAATGTTTGTTTGTCTATATGTGCCCTGCGATTGACTGGCGACCAGTTCTGGGTGTACCCCGCCTCTTGCCCAAAGTCTGCTGGGATAGGCTCCAGCATCCCCGCGACCCTAATGAGGGTAAGCGGTATAGAAAATGAATGAATGAAAACAAGGGTGCCCAAATTTATGCACCTGCCTAATTTTGTTTAAATAATTACTTATTGCACACTTTCTGTAAATCCTAAAAATGTAATTTCACTTGTCAAATATCACTGCGTTTGTCTGCTATATGGTGTATTTAACCAAACAACTAATGATTTATAAAGGAAAATATTAGAAATGATCAGGGGTGCCCAAAATTGTTTATACCACTGTAGTTATTCAGTCCATAAATAGCACTGGATGTCTAGGCTCAGTTTTAGATTGGGTAGGACAGGTTGCCGGTGTGGATGGCATTTACAGGTGAAAAAACATTCTACTGATGAAAACTGTTTTTTCGTGAATGTGAGAGAAGATGGCTTTTGTTCATACAACCACTGGAATGTCTTAAAGAAGAAGGACATCACTGGTGTATTAAGTAACAGATGGCAAAAGGGTAGTTTAAAGAAACATCAGCTAAAACGCCTGTTAGTGGCATCAGATACAAAAAAATTGCAGAAGGCAAAAGTGAAGGCATCTCAATATTTTCTCTTCTTGTTCATAGAAGACTTCAGGAACAAAGGCAGAATATGCAAACCACTCATTAGCAAGAAGAATACAAAGACCCGGTTGGAATTTGCAAAAAGTACAGAGATGAGCCTAAACAATTGATTGTTTTAGACATGTACCTGTTTGACGTCTCTTGTTCAGTACACCATCGGTTCCTTTCTTCAGGACGTTCCGAATGATTGCACTGGCTGTGACCATAATTTGTGCAATGTTTCTGATTGATTTTAAATTTTCTCTCAGATTCATAGTTGCTCTACACCCTTGCAAGGGTACTCGAGGGTATGTGGGAGTTTGCCCAACCGGTCTACATGTGCTTTGTAGACCTGGAAAAGGCATTCGACCGTGTCCCTCGTGGTGTCCTGTGGGGGGGTGCTCCGGGAGTACGGGATTGGTGGCCCGCTACTACGTGTCATTCGGTCCTTGTACAATCGAAGCAGGAGCCTGGTTCGCATTGCCAGCAGTAAGTCAAGCTTGTTTCCGGTGAACGTTTGCCTCCGCCAAGGCTGCCCTTTGTCACCGATTCTGTTCATAATCTTTATGGACAGAATTTCTAGGCGCAGTCAAGGTGTTGAGGGAGTCCAGCTTGGTGACCTTAGGATCTCATCTCTGCTATTTGCAGACAATGTGGTCCTTATGGCCTCATCAGGCTGTGACCTTCAGCGTTTACTGGAGCGGTTTGCAGCTGAGTGTGAAGCTTCTGGGATGAGACTCAGCACCTCCAAATCCGAGGCCATGGTTCTCAGTCGGAAACGGGTGGACTGTACCCTCCGGGTTGGGAGTGAGGTCTTGCCTCAGGTGGAGGAGTTCAAGTATCTCGGGTTCTTGTTCACTTCCCCTTCTTCCCTTGAGTGACGGAAGGTCTCACAGCTGGCCTGGGAACGCCTTGGTGTCCTCCCGATGGAGCTGGAAGAGGTCGCTGGGGACCGGGAAGTCTGGATTTCCATACTGAAGCTGCTGCCCCCGCGACCCGGACCCGGATAAGCGGAGGAAAATGGATGGATGGATGGGTTCATAGTTGCTTGTTTTTCATCCATAGACAGCTCTCTGGGTTTTTTTGTTTGTTTTTAATACTAAATGCAGTATACACAGGCAAAACCCGTTCTACCCAACCTAAAACTGAGCATGGACATTCAGTGCTATTTATTGATGTAGTAAATATAATGTTATAGGACACACTGCAGATTTCTCCCCTAACCACTTCCTCCAACAGGTGATTTGATTGATTAGCCCCTTCCCTCAAACGGAAGGAGGTGTTGCTCATTAAAAACATTTGCTGTAGCTGAAAATAAAACCTGACATCCTTGTTATAGGACATACTTGGGCAACTAATACTTTTGGTCATATGAAACATTGTGTGGTTTCAAACAAAAGGTGCTATCTTTGAAATTGTGCATCCAATTCAGATGTAAAAATCTGAAAATAAAAGCTGAAAAGTTGCTCTCGGGTCTCGTATTCGTCTTTTGATGCCAAACCCAAAGGTTTTCGGTCTACAGCAAATATTAAGAAATTGACCTCACTGTTCCAATACTTGTGTATCCAATACTCTATATGGTGTTAGTTTTCTATGGACAGATTTCTTGAGTTTTTTTGCATTACCCCTCCAGTCGGAACAGACATTAAGAGCATATCGGACCTGTCCTCATCCCCTTGATGGTACCTGACAATGCCCCTAGTTTGAGTGGTAACTAACAGGATTAGTGACATGCAGCAGGAACATGCTGCACAAACTAGGTCATCATGTTTTTGCAGACAGGAGGACTTCGACTAATTGAGTGCCAAGGGTACAAATATCACATTTCACCACAGGACACTGTGTGAATGTTTCTCTGAATCCACTCAGATAGTTTGAACAGGTGGGCTGAGTCCGCCGAGTCCACCAACAGTGCCATCTTTCATAGAATACGAAAAAAAATGACAAAACAAATGAATGCTGACGCAGAGCACAGCTCTGTTTGTGGGGAACAAAAAGGCCAGTATGGTTGCCTCGTTTGGGTGATCAAGCCCCAAATACCAGATCTGATCCGCATGGGTTCCTCTTCAGAACCTCACTCAGTAGTGTTGATGGTCTGAAGATTGATGTTAAAGTGATGAATCACCCTTTTCTTGCTGTACCAAATAATTATTCCAAATTTTAGTGGACTTGTTTCAATCAGAAAAACCTGGCATGGTTGGTGTTACTCCCAACTGACCCACACTCACTCCCCCATGCGTTTGATATCTTTCAAAGTGAATCAAACGTGATGAGGTCCAGTGCAGCTGTCCCTGCATCCAGCCGTGATCTGACACCAGCCCCTTCTTTCAACAAGGGTTTCTGTGTATTCCCAACAAGCTGGGGTAGACACGGGGTGACCAAGCGTGTCTTGCTTGCGTCCAAGGAAAATACAGGGCCAGATGTTTCAAAACAAGGTGGCGTGGTGCATCACTTCATCAGTCCTGTGTGATGACAAAGAATGACATCGTCCGTGAAGTCATGTTTGGAACCCCTTGCAGCAGAGACAAAGTATAGACAAAGTTTTAATCAGGTTTTAATCACATTTTAAAGTGGTTCCCTGGAGGGATGAAACATGCTTATTTGGAGTGTTTATGGGCATGCATATGGAAATGCCTGTCCTGTCTTTGACGCTAAGAGGATCTAAGCCATATGTTTGGGGGGTCAAGGGGATGTCATGCTAACACTCCAGCAAGGAAAACATCACCATCGCAGCCTGTAGAGCCAAAGTCTGCAGTCAGCGTGATAAAGCCAAGCATCTCTCTCAATCCCTTCCCACCCTCTTCCACGGGCCTTCTCCACTCCTAAATGGAGACCAAGTGGCAGCTTTACGACCTGTAAGGGATTCTCCTACAAACATTGTTCCTTGTCAAACCTCTGAAGATCTTTGCTCCTTCACTCCAGCATTGAGGACCTTACACACACCACCTCAACATCCCAAAGGCATATGGTGGTTTGAAATTTGAGCAATGGTGACATGAAAACAGTGAGCATAAATGTAAGGTCAGCAGTGGAAGGAGATCTCATGACTCCGCTATTGATTGCCGACTCTAATCTCTCCCTGCCCCCTCGCTAACCTCCGCTACATCGAACACAAAAGCAATCTGACCCCTCATCACCCTTTGGGGACTGATGAAGCCAGGTTACCACGGTGATAGGGCATTATGTCTCAGGGCTTGCTTGGATGCGTTAACAGTGACAAGGTATGTATTTAATAACAAGGACTCTAGGAAGACCACAAGAACTGTTTTTACTGTGGACACCTAATGAAATGATTTTATAAAATGTTTAATTTGGCGACATTGGGGGTTGTCGTGATTTTTCCAAAGCTACCACTTGACTCAGTGATGAAGCCTAGGGCCTATGAGTGGCCAACTTCTACCTTCAAGATACTCGAAGCGCTTTGACTGTTACCACATTTACCTCCTGGACCACCAAGGGGTTCAGTATCTTGCTCAAGGATATTTCAACATGGTCATGGGAGGACTGCGAATCGAACTAGCAACCGACCACTCTACCACCAGCTCAGGAAGAACTGGAAAGGACAACCAATGCAACTTTGATAAAACGGGGTGGAGTTGTGGGATAACCACTGTATAAAGATTTGCGTAGGAGAAGCACCGTCTTTCCAAAGACTTTGTATCCTTGACTGACGTGTTGAAACCCCGCCCTACCCCCCGACCATCTTCGTGAGACACTTCCAGAGTGTCAATGAATAAGATTACGTTCTTATGAATGCTGGGGTAACAAGTCCCTATCAGGGTCTGTAATGGAGAAGCATGGTCTTTCCAAAGACTTTGTGTCATTGAAACTAAGAACCTTCGTGGTACTCTATAAAACACCCTGCACCGTGTGATGAACAGAGTGTGGATAAACTACATTATGACCTTATGAATACAGGGGTAAAACTTCCCTTTCATGGTCTATGGTGGAGAAGCATGGTCTTTCCAAAGACTTTGTGTCCTTGAGTACTGTGTTACCACCACTGTCCTTCACGGTACTTTGGAAGACATCCTGCTCTTTCAGAGTGTCAATGAATTAGATGACGTCCTTCTGAATGTTGGATGTGTCCTTGGTCCTAACAACCCTCATGTTACTTGCACCGCCAGAATGTGGATGAAAAAGATTATACCCTTATGAATGTTTGGGTAAGAAGTGCCTATAAAGGTTTGTGGTGGAGAACCAGACCACATTACTTTTAAAGCCCAAAGATGAGCCTGTCTTTGGTGTAAGTGCCATAATTCATCCGGGGTTGCATCTGACTTTGTGGGACTCTACAGGTCAAAACCTGGCATGCAAAGCAACCTCCGTCTCCTTAGAGAGATAAGAAACAATGGGGAGTCTAAAAAAGAAAATATGCAAGCCAAAGGAGACAATGTGCATGTAGCTTCCTCCAGTTTGTCCTCCATGGGGGGATCATGATTGCTATGCAGGAAGTCAGTCGCGTGAGCAGTGTGAGGCGAGAACAACCCTCTCGAAATTAGGCTAGCATGTCAGATATATTGTAGGTCCCGAATGGGAATTGGGCATAAAGACTTGCAGTGTAAATTCTTAGAACACACACAAGGTGCGTTTCGGGCCGATTGACGCCTCCCCGTTGTTTCTCTGCTGCGGCTCCACGATGCTAATGAAGCCGCGAGGCCAGCTGGCTGCTGTGTGGAGACAATTTTGCTTCCTTGAGGACTTTTTGTTTGGTCTCTTTGTTTTAATGAGCTCACAGGTGCGGATAGCGGGGGGGAGAGAGACGAGGTCACACAAGTCTGAGCTGGCGTTTTTTTGCCCTCTTGCCCAAGGATGTCGCCTCTTTTGAGATGACACGGCCCGACGCGGTCCGAGCCATGATCTCACCATGTCGTGACAAGACAAATACATGCATGCGGAGAAGTAGCGGGCAGCTCTGTTGCGTAATGTAGTCCAGTGGCAACTTCATGGAGGATTTGTGGGGAAGCGAGTGCCTTGCTGGCCTTTAACTGCAAAGATAGTCGTGTGCGGTCAAGGGAGGCAGGAACATAAAATAAATGTTAGTATCTGTCCATTGGTGCGGACTCTGACCCGTCATGAACTATAGGACTGTATGGTTGTTAGGGATGTGAATCTCTTTGACAATTTGACTCAGATCAAGATACACAAGTTGCGATGCGATATACATTTACTTGAAAAACAGAACTTTTTGATGCGGGGTACAAACGATACAATTCAGTACCGGTCGATTCTGCGGTTATTGTTTGTTGACGCAGATATGAATCGTACATGATCAAATAAAGATGCCAATCATTTGAACGTGGCATTCTTACAGTACTTTACAGTATCCTGCATCCCCAAGGCCCTGGCAGGAATAAAGTCAGCAGAACATGTCAAACATACTCATTGTGTGGATGCACACTAAAAGAAGACTTCCTGAGAAGAGCCGGATGAGGTGGCTCGGGCATCTGGTCAGAGAGCCTCCCGGACGCCTCCCTGGGGAGGTGTTCAGGGCACGTCCTACCGGTAGGAGGCCTCGAGGGAGATCCGCCGGGAGGAGCTGGACAAAGTAGTCGGGGAGAGGGAAGTCTGGGCTTCCCTGCTTAGACTGCTCCCCCCAGATAATGGATCTGTCCATTCAACTGTTTTATACGTACAGTATATTTTCTGTACAGTTCTTATCATTTTTAACATTTCCTTTGGTACATATCGCTGAATTTGAACATTTCTTGACTAAATACGAGGCAGAAACCTCAATGGTGGAGCCTACCATCTTGAGTGCACTGAGTTGGATGGCGGCATGTGAGTAAGCTCTGTTACAGTAATGGTGTGGTGCCTTGCATGGCTGGTGAGGGACTGACTTATGGTCCTGGCAGATCAACAAGTTATTTGTGTGGCTGTGACTTTGGTTGTCACAAAATACGTCACCTCTGGGAGAAGTGATAAGTTACTGGCACACTGCAGCTATTTGTTTTGTCATTTATAAAGTGGCACCTTGGCATAAAATGTCCCAACTAACGAGTGATTTTAGATTACTTTGAACTGCTAGCTAAAATTTCGGCTAGGAGCTGCTAGTTACCAGCAGAGCCGATGAGAGGTATTTGGGGCGCCAGCTAATGCTATGCCATTGACACCAGCATTACAGCCATCTAATTTATCTTATTTAGTATGGTTTGTGCAAAATTATGACAGGAACAACATCAAATTAAAAGCACTAAAGGAATACAGAACCACCATCCACCTGGAGTTTGTTTTTCAAAGAAGTCGTGTACAACAAATATGCACATTAGCACTCAATTAATTTATCAGATCTTATCTTTATGCATTCCCACGTAGTATCAGAATTTGGGAGCAAGTATGAGGTGAAAGAAAAAGGGTACAAATTGTATGAGAACAAAGAAGGTGCGTTCACGGACTGTCAAAACAGTGGAAGAAATCGCCGCTTGCTTTATTCATTAAAGACATGAAAAACTGGGGGAATTTCTAACTCTTTATTGTTTTTGAAAAAAGTAAGAGCCCATGTTTCCAATATTGATATCCTTCTAAATAAAATTTTACGTAGTTACCGAATCCTTTACCACAAGGAGATTAACATCCCTACTTATTAGAGAAAACTAATTTTAGACTTAAGACTTGATCAACAAGGTCAACAATTGTAAAAGAAAAAGACAAATAAAAATGCAATGCAATATGAATAAAATGATATATATTACATTACATAAGTATAATACAATAAAAAGAGAATATCAGATGAACAATATTTGCATATTTACAAAAAAGTGTGTAAAAAATATGGCACTACAAGTACATGCAATTAATTATGAGTTAACTATGTACAAATTGCGATTAATAATTAGCCCTAATCTAAATACTTCTTAGTCCCGTTTATTTTTATTTGTTTATAAAGTACATGGACTCTACTCATACTTTGTTGTAAAAGTCTGATCACCTTCTGGTAAACTTGAATGTGTTATCCTCCATCTTGGCAGTCCAGTTCGAAAACGAAAAAGTCAAAATCGCTGCCTTGTTTTACATTAGACAAAAATATAATAAAAGTCTGCCCGGTGAATGTGAGTGAAAAGGGGGGGGAAATGTTGGTGACCCAAAGCGGTCAGAATACTCTGCAGCACCCAGCCCTTGCCCTGGAGGTACGAGTCTGTGAGCACCGGGTTCCTGACATTGTGAAGAAGGGTTTTGGCTCCATCCTAAACTGTTCGGCGCACGATTGTCACTTGGGCCCATTGGCTCTTATTCGCCCTTTGAAACCCTCTTGCCCCCTCTCTTCCATGTTTCAGCAGCCTCATCTCAGGTATTTGATCAGGAAATGTACAAAAACGTTTCCGCTTCATCATTGAAAATACAACAGCAATGGACACAAAACTGCTTAGTGCTTTGATTTATTCCTTCCTTGTGTTACAAAAACATACAATTTGGTGGTGGTAGTTGTGTGTGGCCTGCAGTGTTTACTGGAGTGTCGCTAACGGGATGACAGAGCAAGAAAAAAAGTACTTAAGGAAGACTAATTAAAGATTAGCGTTCAATATCAACACCGGATGGATTTTCTGGTGATGATTAATTCTGCCGAGCCCTAGGCCGAGAGGGACTGCGCTTCCTGAAGGCGGACCAAACAGATCTTCATCTCCTCCTGCTCCTGCTGTGCTTGACCAGCTTCTTCCTCTTCAGGATCATGTCATAGAGTTTCTCCAGGCCCTGCTGCACCCCCTGCCCGTCCACGGCGCTGCAGCTGTGCACGTGGTGCAGCGTGCACGCGCTCAGTTCTTGCACGGCCAGCAGCTTCTCAACCTGGCCGGCGGGAAGCGCCGCGTCCAGGTCCTGCTTGTTGGCCAAGATCAGGACGGGCACGCCCTGGTTCTCTGAGCTGCGGCTGATCTTGTGGAGCTCCACCTTGGCCTCCTCCATGCGCTCCGTCTCGGAAGCATCCACCACGAAGACCAACCCGTCGGTGCGCCGCGTGTACGACTTCCACAGAGGACGCAGCTTCTCCTGGCCGCCCACGTCCCACACCTGAAAGGTGACGGCCCGGGAGCCGCCCACCGCCACCTTGACCTTCTCCGTGTTGAAGCCCTTGGTGGGGATGGTCTCCACGAACTCCTTCAGCTTGAGCCTGTAGAGAAGAGAGGTCTTCCCGGCAGAGTCCAGCCCGATCACCACCACGTGCACGTGCTGGAAGCTGGGCAGGAAGGAGGCGGTGGGCGACACGTCGCTCACCCGGTTACCCATAATTCCGGGTTTAGAAGCTCAGCATTGGGCCGTCGACCTCGAGGGGGCGGGATGTGGACCACAAACCTTATCAAAACAAACAACAATGGCTGCTTAAACACTTCAAAGTACACACTAAGATCAGATAGTGCTGATAAGTTCACAAGACATTGAATGCATCGCCGAAAAAGAGAGACAGTGTCACAAAGGCGACTTAATGAGGCATTCAGGCGCTGTCGGGGTTTTATTTACCAAAGATAATCGCCCTAAAAGTCTGAGCGGCTCCAGGTTACCGGCAGCGTGCGGAATGGAAAGAAATGCACGCAGATGATGCTGATGCTCTAATCCGGTTGTTGACATCCTTATTCCCTCGTCAAAAACACCCCGATTTAGTCTTTACAGTCACTAAAAACCATCAACAGCACACTGACGTACAAAAACGTGAAGCGATGTACACAACGCCTCGTTTTAAACATCAATCTCCGGCACACTTCAGTGCGTTTCCGAGCGCGGAAAAAAAGAAGTGCCACGACAGCAGCACCTACCTTGGGGGAGGTCGTTTTCAAGTCCGCGAACGCATCACGGAAGAAGCCTATGTTCAAAAAAACGGTGTTTGGTTTTCTTAAAAGCCGTCCATGTTCCACTGTGTGGTCCAGAACGCGCTCGGCCTGACGTGCGCGTCCTCTCTCGGTGCTTCTTCGGCGACACTGAGGCGCGCAGGAGAACCCACAGAGCCCTGATGACGTCACAGCCATCGAGCCCCGCCCCCTTCTCCTTTCTTTGTACGGCGACGCATCGTTTTGTGCACTTTTTTGCCTTCGATGCGTCACCAAGCGAGGACAAAGTTGTTCAAATGACTTTTCCTTGCACTCGTTTGCGACGTTGACAAAGCAGCGCCCCTGTGTGTCCATTCCGTGGAACTGCAGCTCCAATTTCGTTTACTAAAAGGGAGAATCCGAGGAAGTACCTACTACATTAATCCGTCGTTTATTGCGGTTAATCCCTGCCCTTAGTTAAAAATCACATATTTTAGTTGTTACAACCTGCTTCTAAATACCATTTTTAACATTAGAGCCCTCTATACATGAAATAACACCCCTATAGTCACTTTTACACTCCTATTACCCACTAAAGTAGACATTATTAAGACAGAATGGGAGAGACTTCCTGTCTTGTCTCATCAATGTAACATTACTGACATCTAGTGACCAGAGTGGAATACTGCACATCACAAACATCAATTGGTTAAAAATCTTACTTGGTTGATCAAGTTTTATGTTTGAAAATGCCTCATTTAGGCAAATAATTAGGCGAAATGAATAATAATGGGCAGTATTCAATCACAAAACAGCATGATTTATTAAAAACACAGCAGCACTTTTTCCGACCGGGGTCACATTACGCAACATTGCCACTTTGTTATTTTGTAAAGAATCTCGCCCAAAGCCAGCTGGGATAGTTTCCAGCATACCCGTGACCCTAAGAGGATAAGCGGCATAGAAAATAGATGGATGTATGGAAAATGCTAAGAAAATGAAAATGCTACTATACTCTTTGCAGTTTTTTTTTTTCCTATGTTGGTGTTGATTTCAATTTCCCAAAATTGTTCTTAAATCCATCTCTCCATTTTCTATGCCGCTTACTTTCTGTTTATTATATTACATTTTCAAAAAACGTTTTTTTCCTAAAACATCTGACTAAACTTACTTTATTTTTCTTCAAAATATTACAAGTTTATTCTCATAAATGTACAACGTTTATATTTTATTTTAAAAATATAGCAACTTCATGCTACTAAAATGTTTTTTTTAAATATTGTGTTATCCTTAAAATTACGATTCCTTACTTTTCTCTAAATTCTTTGTTTTTGTAAAATTACAGATTTTTTCAAATTTTCTGCTGTTTTTAGTTTAGTTTTTTTAGAATGTACCACAGGCCAAAAAAAGAGAAAAAAGCTCTGCAAATGGCCCTTACGCCGCTCTTTGGACGCCGCCGATTTAGCCAATTTTATGCTTGAAAAGGTTTAATTTAGGCACAGATTTAATTTAATTTAGGCCCAAAAAACCCCAAGTAAAATTGGCCCAAATATGCATATTTTTGACTAATAGGAGACATTCAAACATAAAACAGCAAGATTTATTCATTATATGTTTGAAAAAAACATGACAGAATGAAGCTGCAAAATTCCAAGTGCCATTTGTCAAGATCAGTTGACAAACATGAAACATTTTGGTATTTTTGGCGCACAAAATAATGAAATGGATGGAGAAAAAAAAAGAGTAGGTACAGATGGTACATAAGTGACATACAGCAGTGTTCAAAATAGTCCAATGTGACTAACCAGATGAAGTACTGTTAGTATATTTTTATTGCTACATGGCAAACAAGTTCCCAGTAGGTGCAGTAGATTCTCAGAAAACAAACAAGACCCAGCATTCATGATATGCACACGCCATAGGCTGTGCAATTCAGCAATTAGTTAAAAGGGCGTGTTAAAAAATAGCAGTGTGGCATTCAATCAGTGATCAATTTAGTGAAAATACAGGTGTGAATCAGGTGGCCCCTATTTACGGATGAAAACAGAACTTGTTGAACATCATTTCTCTTTGTAAGCCTGAGGAAAATGGGTCCTTCAAGACATTGTTAAGAAGAACAACCTACTTTGATTAAAAAGTTGATTGGAGAGGAGAAAACTTATGAAGAGGTGCAAACAATTTTTGGCTGTTCAGCTAAAATGATCTCCAATGCCTTAAAATGGAGAGCAAAACCAGAGACACGTGGCAGAAAACGAACAAACTATCAAAACATGTGGAAGAATAACCAGAATGACAAAGGCACAGCCAATGATCAGTTCCAGGATGATGAAAGACAGTCTGGAGTTACCTGTAAGTACTGTGACAGTTAGAGACGTCAGTGTGAAGTTTACAAGAATCCCCATAAAGTCATCTGTTTAAAAAAAGGCATGTGCAGAAAAGGTTACAGTTTGCCAAAGAACACATTAACTGGTCTAAAGAGAAATGGAGGAACATTTTGTGGACTGATGAGAGTAAAATTGTTCTTTTTGGGTCCAAGGGCCGCAGACGGTTTGTGAGACAAGCCCCAAACTGTGAATTGAAGCCACAGTACACAGTGAAGACAGTGAAGCATCATGATATGGGCATGTTTCTCCTACTATGGTGTTGGTCTATTTATCCCATAGCAGGGATCATGGATCAGTTTGCATATGTCAAAATACTTGAAGAGGTCATGTTGCCTTATGCTGAAGCGGACACACGCTTGAAATGGCTGTTTTAACAAGACAATCACCCCAAACACACCAGTAAACCAGCAACATCTTCATGTTATGTTATGGAGGGGCCAGTCCAATCCCCGGACCTTAATCCAATGGAGAACTTGTGGGCTGACAGCACAAATGCTGTTTGTGAAGCACAACCAAGAAATGTTGATGAATTGTGGAATGTAGTTGAAGAATATTATTGCGTGATTGTGATTTGCGTGATTGTGATTTTTATTATTATTATAACAACTGAAAGGTACCACAAGTTAGTTGAGTCCATGCCACACAGATGTGAAGCACTTAAAAAAAATACAAATTAATTTAGTCATTCACAGGATTGCCAAAATCCTACAAACCAAAAAGTATGTAAAGTCAACGGCAGACGCTTTTTTTGGGTTTTTTTTAAATACACCCCTTTCAACTAATTGGCCAATTGCACAGCCTTAAGAGCGTACATATCATGAATGCTGGATCTTTTGTTTTCTGAGAATCTACTGCACCTACTGGTTTGCCATGTAGCAATAAAAATATACTATCAGTAGTTCATCTGCTTAGTCACATTGCCTGCTATTATTTTAAACACTACTGTATGTGGGTGATTATGTTTTGATTTTCAGCGCGATTAGCATCATTCCCCGTCACGTTGTTGACATGACATATTCACATTACACGGAAGCTAATATGAGTTTGGTTACAATAAAGTGCAACTATCACAGACAGACATTGTTCCCAAAGAGGCTGCCTTTCCTTTCAAAAAAGTGCCACAAAATTTGACATTTCAGCAAAAACTGCATCTGTCCCTTTTAGGGGCGATCTGAGTGCTGCGCCGTAAGGACCCGTTTAACAATAACAACAAAAAGCAAGGCCAAAGTGATCATCTGACCGGGTGCGGCGTGGTGGAGTTGGTGCCGCAGTCGATGTACTCGAACGTGTCCACCGACAGCTGCTCCGTGTGGGACAAGTAGGAAATGTTCATGGTCATCCTGGGGGGGGCACGGATGGAGCATGTGAGCTTCATTCACAACGTCTGCCCAGACATTCTTTTGGGGTTGCATGCCACAAAAAAAAAGGACCGCCACAAATAGATTTGCCGCTACCACTTTGCCCTTGCTCATATATACATAAATACAAGACAGTAACCCGAGAGTATGCAAACCCACAAAAAATAGCAAAGAATATGGAGGGCCTCTTTAAATCTTTAAATACAAACCCCAACATGCTAGAGTTTTTTCTTGACAATTATGCCTTTTTTCTCTACTTTTCCTATTTTTTTGTTTTATTTTAGTGTTTACTTTTATTTCTACTCAATGCCGCGGGCCAATAATTAGTGAGTCCCAGGCTGCAAATGGAAGTAATCCCTCATTTACTGTGGTTAATAGAGCATAAAAACTGTTAATGGCCTTGCTGTTTATGGAAGTGACATTACAGACACCTAGTGGCCAGTGTAGAATACTACATTTTATCACATTTTGTGATGAAATGTCAGAAAGTGTCTTCTGTATGCCTAAGATTTTTTAATTCACTAAAAATGTGCCGTTTTTCTAACAGGCCGTCTTCAACCATAAAATATCCATTGATTTCTTATATTAACATTATTTTTTTTTATTTTATTTATTTGTTTTTCCCTATGCTAATCTCTACGCTAAGTCATAATTATGATATAAAAAGTCAAATTGATGTGGTTTGTATCGCATAATTTCATCTTTTTATCCCGTAATTATGACTCTCGTAATTTAACTTTTTATCCCATAATTATGACTCGCATAATTTCAACTTTTCATCTAATAATTTGGATGTCTTTTTCATTATGACTTTATTATTTCCCTATTTCATAATTAGCATAATTTCCACTGTTCCCATTCTATTCCGTTCTGCTCGGCTTACTTGGGTCTGGGTTACAGGAGCAGCAGCACTATTACTAATTATCTCATCCACATAATTATAACTTTTTATCTCATAACTACAAATTTCGACATTACCTCATAATTGGAACTTTTTATTTTGTAATTTCGACTTTATATTTCGTAATTTTAAATTAATTGCATGTACTTCTCTTGAAGATGAATAAAGTATCTACTTTTGACTTTTTAGTGCATACGTGCAATAAAAAATACGTTTTATCTACTTACAAGTGTATCTCATAATTTTTCTATCTCACCTTTTAGTCTCCTAACTATGACTTACTTACTCACCTTTTTTCTGTCAGGGGCAGAAACTAACTTCCATATGCTTGTGACAAAAAACAAAACAAATATGTTTTTGGCTCCTTTTGGGCTATAAAAACCAATTATGCAAATGAGATGATGTCATCACACAGCACCCTCGCCGTCGTGTGAGCGAGACTTACTGCAGCTCCAGGAACAAGGTGTGGATCTTGATGGCGCTGGACTGGCAGTATGTGCTGCAAGACAAGAACCACGTTGGACTTCCTCGAGTTCGAGATGACCTTACGCTTACCTTAGGCCTTTGTCCGTAATGGGCAGGTCTATCTGATAGGTGTACTGCCAACAAGAAAGAGAAAAACAAGACCTTAAAAAAAAGACATCATTCTGATCCCCTTCCTTCAAACTGACCGATTTCTGCAAGCGGGACGGGACGGTGGACATGTTGGACAGCTTGGTCTTGCCGATGACCACGTGGGACACCAGACCTTGGACGTCAAATTCCACAATCTGGACCGGGACAAAGTTCTCGTTGACAACGTTGATGAGATTCTGGGGGGATGGAACACACCCCTTTTCATGGAAAAGTCTCAAGGAACTTTGTCCACCTTTGAAAAGCCCGAACAGCCGCTTTTACGGCCGCGCCGTCACGTGAAGGTAATCAAGACAACCTCCGCAGGAACCTTCCGCATTCCATTCCTTGCAAGCAAGTAGACAAACTCATATGGTCCATGCAGGGCAGAAGGGTCCCAGTGGTTTTCCACATTTTGATACAAAGATAAGATAACAAGTCATATATATTTCAGGAAAACTCTTCTACTCTCTTCAATAATATGACTTTATTCCTGAAAAATTTTCAGTTTATTCCCATATTAGAACTTTTTCGCCAATTTATGTTCCACAAACGGCTTTATAATAACATTACAACTTAAAAAAACAAAAGCTGTAATGTAACAATGTTATTTATACGAGTTTATTCCCGTAAAATCTCGCGTTAGACTCTTACAGCTTTTGTCTCTTAATAGTTTCACTTTATTCTCAGAACTTTTTCAGCAACATCTTTTTCCAAAAATCACAACTTCATGTAGTTCTAATAGGAGTATGACGTAAAAAATAACAGCGTTTAATATTTTCAAAATTAGGTTACTTTTCATCATCGTAAAATTGCAACTTATGACTTTTTTCTCTTAATAAGTAATTTTCCCCATTTCTGTTTCCATTTGACGTCAACTATTTAAACTTTGTGTACATTTTCTTCTCATACTTTAATTATTCTGACTTTTTCCCCAAGCCAATATCCCAAAAAATTACAACTTAAAGTTTGTTTCTCATAACAGTACAACTTAAAAAATGTTTTTGCTACTAAAACCACATTATTTTTGCTCATAATGTAAGTATATTCTTGTAAAACAACTGAAACTTATTTCCCTCAATAGAATAGCACTTTATTCTGATAATAACAATTCCTTTTCCAACTAATTTTCTTCTTATTGATTTTCTTCTTACAATTATAACTTTATTCCCGTAACGTAACTTTCACCAAGCTCACTTTCCAAAATGTAAAACTTTATACTATTCTTTATTTCTCATAACAGTACAACTTTTAAAAATTATATTTCAACTTTTTGCTAATAAAATGTTAATTTTTCCTCATTAGATTCCAACTTTTTTCTCTTTATATTTTGACTCTACCCCGCCACCCACCCCGCCCATCTGAGGTGTGTTGCAACAAGCTGCAGTCACACAAAGTCCCGTTATAATGTGTTTATGAGCGAGGGCCTACATTCCCGCCACAAAAAAATAAAAGATAAAGCATACAAAGGAGGTGCGCATCCTCTTTAACCCTTTGCATAGCAGATCCATTGCTAGCGACCTGTTGCTTACAAAAACAATCTCGGGACTTACCTTGACCTCCATCTGCACAGCATCCGGGGTGAAGTAGACCATGACGGACAGCACGGACACGGGCGTCAGGGTGACGCTCCGAGGGAAGAGGAAGAAGAGGATGAGACAGCAGAGGAAGAGACACAGCGCCATGGACACGCACACGTACAGCTTCCTGAAACGGGATGTCAATGTTGTAATCATGTGTGGCAGGCAGTGTTAGATTATTGTTGTCAAAAATAACGTTAACTAGGTGATTTCATTAATTACTATAGTGTAATTAATTAAGGCATGCACATCATGGAAAGCCGAGCCTCTCCGTTATGACGACAAACGGCTGCACAGTGTAGCTGCCCGCAGAGCGCAACGACCTCTTCATCATGCTCACTTAGTAACTCTTCACGTGGAAGTACAATCTGCTGTATGCTCGGAAATCTCAGAAAATAAACTGAAAATGTGAGAATTAAACTTACGTGCTGTCTTTGAACGCAAACCCACATTTCTTAGAATAGCAAGGTTAAAGTGGGATTCAAATGTTGTGCTACAGTGCTGGGTAGATAGATTTTCAGTTATGCTTTAGACTGGTTTAGTTTTCCCAGTTTGGAGCTGTTCCAGCTTGGATTATGCCAAACAGGCTGCACGGAATCAGGCAGGGTAGCAGCAAGAAAAACTCCAAGAATTGTTGACAATCTGTTGATCAGTCTTTGCTCTCAAACCTGCGCCATCATGAGCTCTTGCTCTTCCACATCTGCCAAGCTAGAAGATGTGAGCCGTGTGGGAAATTTAAGCTGCACAGGCGCCGTAAAAGTGTTGGCCGTGCGGACCTTGCGGATGTGTCAAGCATAAACTTAATACATGCATACATTCAGCCACAAGCCACAGGGGCGCGGCTTCAGGGGGGACTGGGACAACGGTACGCCCCCCGGCCCGGAGGGCCCCGGATAGGAGGTGGAAGACGACGCGAGCTTTATTATTTGGGGGGATGCACTCTCATTTGTTCCTCTACCGCAAGGGTGTCCAAAGTGCGGCGTGGGGGCCATTTGCAGCCCGTGACTTGTTTATTTTTGGCCTGTGACATGTTGTAAAAATAAAACACTAAATAAACAGCAAAAATTTTAAAAACACAGAAAAAAGGCACAATGCTGATATGTTGATATTAAAATGATTAAAACAAATATTTGATGTAAAATTTATGCCCCTGGTAGGGTCTCCCAAGGCAAACAGGTTCTAGGTGACGAGCCAGACTAAGAGTGATTCAGAAGACCCGTATGAAGAGAATCATGAGGAGTGACCGCACCTCGCCCGGACGTGGGATACCGGGGCCTCACCCTGGAGCCAGGCCTGGGGGAGGGGCTCGCAGGCGAGCGCCTGGTGGTCAGGTCTTCACCCGTGGGACCTGGCCGGGCCTAGCCCGAAGAAGCCGCACGGGAACTCCCCCCCGCAGACCCACCACCTGCAGGGGCAAGCATAAGGGTCCGGTGCTGTGTGATTTGGGCAGTGGTCGAGGGCGGGTGTCCGGGCGACCTGGGCTTCGGCGACCAAATCTGGTTCTTGGGACATGGAATGTCACTTCTCTGGTGGGGAAGGAGCCCGAGCTTGTGGAAGAGGCGGAGAGATTCCGACTAGATATAGTCGGACTCACCTCAACCCACAGTTTAGGCTCTGGAACCAAACTCCTTGAGAGGGGCTGGACCTTGTTCTTCTCTGGAGTTGCCGCTGGGGAGAGGCGGCGAGCTGGTGTGGGCTTATTGTTAGCCCCCCGGCTTGGTGCCTCTGTGTTGGAGTCATCCCCAGTAAACGAGAGGGTTACTTCCCTACGCCTTAGGGCTGGGGAAAGGGTCCTGACTGTGGTTTGTGCCTATGCGCCGAACGGCAGTTCAGAGTACCCAGCCTTCTTGGAGTCTATCAGAGGGGTGCTGGAGAGCACCCCAGCTGGTGACTCCATAGTTCTACTGGGAGACTTCAACGCCCATGTGGGCAATGACAGTGTGACTTGGAGGGGCGTGGTTGGGAGGAACGGCCTCCCTGACCTGAACCCGTGCGGTGTGTTGTTGCTGGACTTCTGTGCGAATTACAGTTTGTCCATAACGAACACCATGTTCGAACATAAGGATGTCCATAAGTGCACTTGGCACCAGGACACCCTAGGTCGCAGGTCTATGATCGACTTTGTGGTCGTATCATCAGACCTGCGTCCGTATGTTCTGGACACGCGGGTGAAGAGAGGGGCTGAGCTGTCAACTGACCACCACCTGGTGATGAGTTGGATTAGATGGCGGGGAAGGATGCCGGACAGACCTGGCAGACCCAAACGCGTAGTGAGGGTGTGCTGGGAACGTCTGGCAGAATCTCCCGTTCGTCGAGTCTTCAACTCTCATCTCCGGCAGAGCTTCGCCTGCATTTCGAGGGAGGACCGGGATATTGAGTCCGAATGGGCCGTATTCCGTGCCTCTATTGCTGAGGCAGCCAGTTGTGGTTGCGGCCGCAAGGTGGTCGGTGCCAGTCGTGGTGGCAAGCCCCGAACCCGATGGTGGACACCGGGGGTTAGGGCTGCCGTCAAGCTGAAAAAGGAGTCCTATCGAGCATGGATGGCTTGCGGGACTCCCGAAGCAGCTGACAGGTACCGGCAGGCCAAGCGGCACGCGGCTTCGGCGGTGGTCGAGGCAAAAACTCGGGTGTGGGAGGAGTTCGGTGAGGCTATGGAGCACGACTTTCGGTCGGCCTCGAAGAGGTTCTGGCAAACCGTCCGACACCTCAGAAAGGGGAAGCAGCCCCCAGTTCACACTGTTTACAGTGCGGACGGGGGCTTGCTGACCACGACTGTGGATATAGTTGGTCGGTGGAAGGAATACTTCGAGGCCCTTCTCAATCCCACTGACATGCCTTCCATAGAGGAAGCAGAGTCTGAGGATACGTACGTGGACAGTTCTATCACCGTGGCTGAGGTAATTGGGGTAGTCAAATCACTCCCCAGTGGCAAGGCTCCGGGGGTAGACGAGTTCCGCTCAGAATTTCTCAAGGCTCTGGATGTTGGAGGACTGTGTTGGTTGACACGCCTCTACAACATTGCATGGAAGTCAGGAACAGTACCTCTGGACTGGCAGACCGGGGTGGTGGTCCCCATTTTTAAAAAGGGTGACCGGAGGGTGTGTTCCAACTATAGGGGGATCACACTCCTCAGCCTTCCTGGGAAAGTCTACTCCAGGGTGCTGGAGAGAAGGGTACGACCGTTAGTCGAACCTCGGTTAGAGGAGCTGCAATGTGGTTTTCGTCCCGGTCGCGGAACACTGGACCAGCTCTACACCCTTGCAAGGGTACTCGAGGGTATGTGGGAGTTTGCCCAACCAGTCTACATGTGCTTTGTAGACCTGGAAAAGGCATTCGACCGTGTCCCTCGTGGTGTCCTGTGGGGGGTGCTCCGGGAGTACGGGATTGATGGTCCGCTTCTACGTGCCATTCGGTCCTTGTACAATCGAAGCAGGAGCCTGGTTCGCATTGCCAGCAGTAAGTCGAGCTTGTTTCCGGTGAACGTTGGCCTCCGCCAAGGCTGCCCTTTGTCACCGATTCTGTTCATAATCTTCATGGACAGAATTTCTAGGCGCAGTCAAGGTGTTGAGGGAGTCCAGCTTGGTGACCTTAGGATCTCGTCTCTGCTATTTGCAGACGATGTGGTCCTTATGGCCTCATCAGGCTGTGACCTTCAGCGTTTACTGGAGCGGTTTGCAGCTGAGTGTGAAGCTTCTGGGATGAGACTCAGCACCTCCAAATCCGAGGCCATGGTTCTCAGTCGGAAACGGGTGGACTGTACCCTCCGGGTTGGGAGTGAGGTCTTGCCTCAGGTGGAGGAGTTCAAGTATCTCGGGTTCTTGTTCACGAGTGAGGGAAGGTTGGAGCGTGAGATCGACAGACGGATCGGTGCAGCATCTGCAGTAATGCGGTCGCTGTACCGGACCGTCGTGGTGAAGAGAGAGCTGAGCCGGAAGGCAAAGCTCTCTGTTTACCGATCGATCTACGTTCCCACCCTCACCTATGGTCATGAGTTATGGGTCATGACCGAAAGAATGAGATCGCGGATACAAGCGGCGGAAATGAGTTTCCTTCGTAGGGTGGCTGGACTCACCCTAAGAGATAGGGTGAGGAGCTCGGCCATCCGGGAGGAGCTCAGAGTAGAGCCGCTGCTCCTTCACATCGAGAGGAGCCAGTTGAGGTGGCTCGGGCATCTAGTCCGGATGCCTCCCGGGCGCCTCCCTGGTGAGGTGTTTCGGGCATGCCCAGTCGGGAGAAGGCCCCCGGGAAGACCTAGGACACGCTGGAGGGACTATGTCTCACAGCTGGCCTGGGAACGCCTTGGTGTCCTCCCGATGGAGCTGGAAGAGGTCGCTGGGGACCGGGAAGTCTGGACTTCCCTACTGAAGCTGCTGCCCCCGCAACCCGGACCAGGATAAGCGGTGGAAAATGGATGGATGGATGGAATTTATGTAAATTGTTTTTGTAGAAATCTAATTAATCCCATTACATTTTTAATCATCACCCTATTTACAGTGAGGGAAAAAACCATTTGAACCCCAGCTGATTTTGTAAGTTTGCCCACTAACAAAGAAATGATCAGTCTATAATTTCAATGGTAGGTTTATTTAAACACTGAGAGACAACAATGACAAAAAAAATCCAGAAAAATGCGTTTCAAAAAGAGTTATAAACTAATTTGCATTAAAGAAATAAGTGTTTGATCCCTTTGAAAAACGTGCTTCAGTACTTGGTGGCAAAACCTTTGTTGGCAATCACAGATGTCAGCCGTTTCTTGTAGTTGGCCACAAGGTTTGCACACATTTAAGGGGGGATTTTGGCCCACTCCTCTTTGCAGATCCTCTCCAAGTCATTAATGTTTCGTGGGTGATGTTTGGCAACTCAAACCTTCAGCTCCCTCCACAGATTTCTATGGGATTAAGGTCTGGAGACTGACTAGGCCACTTTCTTGAGCATGGGGGACCTTGGGGGCAGAGCAGGATTCAGTCCTTCACGGCGTAGTGTGTTGCCACTGGTTTTTGTGGTGACTATGGTCCCAGCTGCCTTGAGATTATTGATAAATAAGTTCTGAGCTGATTCTTCACCGTTCTCATTATCATTGAAACTCCACGAGGTGAGATATTGCATGGAGTTCCTGACCGAGGGAGATTGGCAGTTAACTTATGTTTCATTCATTGGCAAATAAAGTTGTCACCTTCTCACCCAACTGCTTGGGGATGGTCTTGTAGCCCATTCCAGCCTTCTGTAGGTCCCCAATCTTGTCCCTGACATCCTTGGAAAGCTCTTTGGTCTTGGCCATGGTGCAGAGTTTGGCATCTGGATTGATTGATTGCTTCTGTGGACAGGTCTCTTTTATACAGGTAACGAGGTGAGAGGGTTGCCAATGTCAGCTTGTTACCTGTATAAGATCCACCTGGGAGCTAGAGATCTTGCTGACGGATAGGGGATCAAATACTTATTTCCTTCATGGAAATGCAAATTAATTAATAACTCTTTTTAAAATGCAATTTTCTGGATTTTTTTGTCATTGTTGTCTCTCAGTGTTTAAATAAACCTACCATTGAAATTATAGACTGATCATTTCTTTGTTAGTGGGCAAACTTACAAAATCAGCTGGGGTTCAAATAGTTTTTCCCCTCATGTATGTTATGTTCTCACGTGCGTCTGGGCTTGAGCCTTTGGTCGTTACAAGGGATGACGGCAACAAGCTGGTCTTCGTGGCCTGGAAAGTAGACTCAGTCAAAGCCAGCAAACAAATCCAAGTAGCGCATAAAAGGTCACCCACCTCTTGGAATTCGTCCAGTGCCGCGGCAAGTGGGGCAGGCGTCCCCCAAGGCGCCATAGGAAGGCAAATGTTTCACGGTCTTCATCTTCTCGTTCGTCTCATCTAGACTGCTGTGCTCGCTGCTCACCATGGCGCTTGTCAGAAAAGTTCAACACAGACCTTGAGATCGCAGGGAAGACGATGCGCTTATTCGCAAGTATGTAAAGTGCAGCCCGCGTTGAAATGACCTATTAACCGCCCCCTTTTGTGACGACACATAAGACTGATGAAGTCGACAGGCACCAAACGTCTCGATAAAAACTTTTAAGACTTAAGTTTTTTATTTGTTATGGTATTTTTTAAAATTTATCAATAAAACTGATTAGACACGGACGCCGGCAGTGAACTGCTGCTTCTGACTCAGCCGAACTACTTTTACTACGCGATGAAACGATGACGCCACACCAAGGCAATACCGTCTTGTCACCTGGCCTGCAAATATCCCTCCGCCAATTACCGGAAGTCTGCTTTAGTTGTACACATTTCGAATAACGTTCTTATAACACATTGACCAATTTAAATGCAATTTGTCGCCATATTTCGTTTAGTTTGTAGACGACATTGGTGACCAATGGCGTATGCAGCTAGCTTAAAACACAAGTGCTGTTTTACCCCTCATATGGTATTTATGGAAGCCTCGATGGCCAACTTTTCGATCTTACAAAAATACTCACCTTTTGTCCGTGACGTACTCAAAAGCTTTAAAAACCAGATATCCTTTCTGATGATCTATTAACAGTTGTAAGTTAACCTCAAAGTCGAATAATGCTGAAAAACGCTGGTTGGACGGACACTCCGCCTTCTTCAGGTTACATGTAGTGATGGGTCGCTCAGGAACGATTCGTTTATTCTGAGCAAACTTTAAATGTGATCGGGAGGAATGATTCGTCTCGGGGAGTGATTCGTTCAGTCGCACATGCGCATTTGCGTAACATCCTATTGGTCCTGTAGTGGAATCAGTTCACCTGTTTAGAGTCTTTAAATTGTGGGTTTGAGTCGTTCGTTCACCACTATTAGTTTAGGCTTATTGGGCTGTCACGTGATGAACGAAAGATTCAAACCCGAAGACTCGCGAGGTGAACTAATCAATTCTCTTTCCGGCTCATGCAGCATAGGTTAAGCTCACATGGCGCTGTCACGTAATGAACGAACAACTCGAAAAGGGACGGAGTGGCGCTGTCACGTAATGAACGAAAAAACAATGAATTCATCTTTTCAGTTTGTTTGTAGTGCGATTAACGTTTGTGTGAACAGTAGATGTGATAGGGAAGAAACAATTTGCATTTTTAACATTTTGCTAAACTGAACGGACTCGAAAAGAGATTCGATTTACTGAACGGGACTCAAGATCTGAGTCGGTAAAAGGATCCTAACATCCCATCACTAGTGACATGTCAGTTATACCACCCCCCGGTGTACTGCGTTTGTAGCACGTGACGCAGAAACTACGGAATCACAGGAGGGCCCAAACTGCCTCCAGCTTGAGCCATCCTACTAGAAAAAGGAAATGAAAAAGACAAGCAGGAAAATAGAAGATAAAATGGTAAAAAGAAAAGAAACAATCAATTACTGATTCTCTTTATACTTGCACATGTATTTCTAACAAGGAAAGAGGCAAGCAAAGTGCAAATTGTTTATTTTCAGAACTACAGCAGGAGGGTGGTGAATGAGTTTGCCGAAGAAATGACAAGCAGCTATTTTTCCAAGCGTCTATCTGGAGATTTAGCACGACGGACAACATGACGATGGAAAATAGCGCTCAAACGAAAACCCCAACAACCCCACACTCGCTCTCACCCGTGAAAGAATAGCAACCCGCTCAAGGACACACGGCAGACAAGCAACTGGAATATTGACACTTCAATAAAAAGGCAATAGGAATGATAAAAGAATCTCGGCCCTATAGGAGATTGAGGAATGTGTTGTTCTAGAGACATCTCAGGTTCTACGCGTGCTAAATAACCATCGCTGGCTTTTGGTGATAGCGTGCGCGCCCGCCGGTGATAATATAGATTCTTTGTTACATTCCACACGTCAACGTCTAATTAATGAGAAAGAACAGTACTCGGATACAAAAAAGATTGCATTGTTTAGGCAAGAGTGGACTACAAGAAATGGAGAAAGTTGCGCGCCCGAAGACAGAATTTGTACCGCTTTTCTACAATATTCTTGCTTTTGACGTCGCCAGCCAACCATAATTGTCGAGAAGCCAAAGAATGAGTCACGCTTGCCCCGAATGAACCTTAAGTGTCTTAATCGTAAATAAAGCTACACAGCGTGAGCAAGAATATTAAATATTTTGGGATAAAGAGCCCCTGCCCGTCAGTGGCGAGCCTCCACGGCCCGGCTGGGCGGCGCGTCCTCGGCCATCTGGACCAGCTCGTTGACGGTGTGCAGCAGGTTATAGCCGTGCTTCTTCAGCAGCCGCTGGTTGAGTCGCTGGTCCCTGAAGCCCATCTCCAGCAGCATGGCCATGAGGGACGGGTCCTGGCGGGTGGCCGGGTCGATGCCTCGCTGTCCGGACGGGATTGGGGAGTTGACATGGATTGTACGTGCTCACACTTGGACAATTTATTTACACGTTTTTTTCATATTTACATTATTTAAGTATTTAAATTACTGCTATTACAATAGTTTGAGTATCTAATACTTATAATTATGATAGATTACAGGATAAACAGCATAGAAAACGGATTACATCTTCTACATTTCTTCATCATACAGAATAGAAGATTACTATATAGTTATTATAGTAAATACTGTAAGTAGCTAGTATTTTTCATTCTTATATATTATTTTAAATGTTAATATTCTACTATTAATATATGAATAGATATATAATATATATATATAGTATAGTACTATATATATAATTTGTGCATATTAAATATTACAACATATATTATGATATGCGAGTAATGTAAGTATGTAATAATAATAGTCATCATGGAGAGTTCATAGATTATATTAAATACTGGATTTTACATATTAAGTTAATAAAACAGATTTATAGTAATTATAACATAGTAAGTCATTGTAGTGAGTTATACAATATTATAATAATATTGCATAACTTGTAATTATATAATAAATACTGAGTTTGAAAATATTAACATTTAAATGATTATAAAATAAATACGAAATCATTGTTATTATATTAAAGTAGTAATAAAATAGTATATATATATATATTAATACATATACTACTACATTAAATATCACTATATTATATATATATTCCATAAGAATATAATCCTATAATATGTAATAGTACAGAGAGTCATCGCAGAGTCATAAAATATAATTAAATATTACATTTTACATACTAAATTGGTATAAGAAACGTCTACTAATTATAACATACTAAGTTGTTGCAGTGAGTTATAGAATATGAACTATAAGGTATTATAGTTATATCAATATTTATTTGTTGTAATTATTGTATAATCATAACATGTAAAGCATCACAGTTATAGAATATTATTGCATTTTAAATATGATTCAAATATAAGAGTATATAGTGAGTATAGTATGGTAGTACAGTATACTACATTTTACCATGAATAATACAATAAACTTTATGATATCTATCAATTACCTATAATATTATGGTATATATATACAGCCACATACCTGCACAGGACAGTTGGGGGCGGTGAACAGAGCCTTGTAAGCGGACGCCGCCACTGAAAGAGCCCCCTTTACTAGTCCCTCCGTGATGCCCCCTTGGCCCCTACAACGACAACAAGGACGAAACAGGAAGGTGAATTCCCGTTGGCCTCGGTTATTAAAAACACGTCATTCATATGCTTGTCAGAAGATACAATCTCATCATCTTCCAGTGACATCCTGGTGACATGCCGGAGACGTCACCGCGGATTTTTGAGAAAATCCCAGCATTTCCAGGGGGTTTGTGTCTTCTAATCACCTGGGCTGCAGTGCGTTGCTCGGTCTGGGGTTATACGTCTCGAAGGCACTCGATGCTGAGCCTGCAGATCTGGACAGACCAGATGAAACTGCAAAAAAAAGGGGGATGAACTTTAGATAGGAGGAGAAGCAAAGTCTTCTCGGAAAGTCTGGCAAAGTCAAATCTTCTTCTTGGAGTTCAGCAGCGACAAAGTGGCAACTGAATTTAAAAACAAAAAAATACAAATGGTATGACACTTAAAAAATACCTTAAAAA
>QODF01000044.1:32909-66833 GCA_024372805.1 Oostethus manadensis
ATATTGAATTAAAAAAATACAAATGGTGTAACAATAAAAACAAATTTAAAAATGAAATGAAAAATACAATGTATAAAATGAATTTTAAAAACAAAAAAATTTGAAAACACTTAAAACAATTTAAAAATAAAATGAAAAATTTAATATATAAAATGAATTTTAAAAAACAACTAAAAAATAAAAGTGTAAAAAGAATTTAAAAATATTGTAACAATAAAATGAAAAAGTACACATAAAATCCTACAATTTCTTCAAGATCGGCATGTCTGCTGCTGGTGTGTTCCAGCCGACTTAGTTCATTTGCGATTTCAGACAAATTACTTAATTGGAATTTAGGTTTTAAAGTATTTAGGTTGACATATAAATCAATCTACAGTCGCCACGTTGCTTTTTCAATTTTGCAGCTCTACCACAAAAATATACCCATTCAAAAGTCATGCTGTTTGTGGCTGAATGTGGCCTTTTAGCCCCAAAATATGCATATTTAAGCACATTTAATGCGTATAGAGGGCATTCAGCAGACGCATACAAAGACGTGGTGATATGTAGGATTCTACATTGGCCACTAGGTGTCAGTGGTGTTACATTGATGAAAAAAGATTCCAAAACCTTTCTTAGTGTATTTCCACAGCTTTATATTTAACCCCCCCCCCCCCCCCTCCCTTGTCCATTTTTGGTCGCCTAATGTTGTGTTCATTGTTTCCTTTGTTTTTGGCTAACATTCCAACATTTACATTGTTTCCTCTTTGCTTGTATCTTTTTGCTTTTTGTGTACATTTGTTTGATGGTGATGATGTAAAAATCCAATTCAACTATTAAAAAAAGAAAAAACAATAAATTTCAACTATATCTAATCTACTGTATTGGGTAATAGGAGTGTAAAAGTGATTATAGGGGTGTTATTTTATGTCTTAGGGCTCTATTAACGTTAAAAAGCATATTTAGAAGGTTGCAAACACATTTTCTGAGAGTCTTCCTTTCATACTTCTGATATCACGCGCAGTTTTTCTGCAACTTATTGCAGTGTTTGTGGCATCGCATCAAAAGCAACATCGTGTGTTGATTACACCACATTAGTTGGAAGAGAAGCGCTGCCCTTGTGAGTCAGTATCGCTTGATATCAGTCAAGAAGTGGCGGACCAAAAAGCCAAAGTGAAAAAGCAAACATACTCTCACCATTGGCGTGGCCCATGGGCGTGTGCGACTCATTGGCTTCGTGACAGGCGTCCTCCGCCAAGTAAAGCGCCTCAGACCTGAGACAAAGCACAGCATGCTTTTGCGTTTCTAACAGGAAGTGGACTAAGAAAGGCGACTGCCCAACCTGGGTGAGTAGAGGGTGGGCGGCGGGGGCACCACCTCTGGGGTGAGCATGGCGGCGTCCAGAGTCTGAGAGGCGCACAACATCTGGTTGACGCTGCTGTGGATGGTGAGGGGGGGCGTGGGGTCAACGTTGGCGATACCCTCTGTCTGCTCCTCCTCCTTCTCCTCCTCCTCCCCCCTGGGCGGCGATGCCCCGCCCACATCAGAGGTGTAGTCCTCTTCCTCCTCCTGCAGCATCTCCGGGCTGGCCAGGGTCGCCGTGACGACAGCGTCGGGCTGCGACATGGCAGAGCTGTACATGGACTCCCCCATTGGGCGGCTGATGTCAAAGCAGTCTGGGAGGACGATGATGAAGTCGTCGCAGGAGGACGAGGAGGAGGTCTGGCTGCTGACCTGACGCACGTGAGGAGGTTAAGGTCATCAACGCTTATTAGATGATTCCATTCCAACTTTTTGCTCACCTCATCCCAGTCTTCCACCTTCTCATCCTTACTGGCCTTCATGGGTTCATCCTCATCGCCGTCGTCGTCGTCGTCATTATCAATGTGACGCGAGCCAGTGGGCGGGGCTTTTTGCGAAGAAGACAAAAACACGTTCGTAACAAAACTAATCAAACAAATCCCGGAAAATCTCCCCCAACCTGTCGTCCTCTCTTCTTCCAGGGCGGGGCAACAGCTGGGGGGCGGAGCTACACTTGCACCTGCGTAATTTCCTTCGCGCTCTCTCATCTCGGATGCGGGGCCTCGACAAACAACTGGAATACAGCAAGCAAAATCAGTGTTGCCATGGAAACGCAAGCCCAACGCAAGCATTCAGATTGAACAGGCTTGCTTTGTTAGCGGTTGATGGTCCAGAAAGGCGCACCAAGCAAGGGTGCCGTCGCTTGGAGGGGCTGGATGAAAACGTTACCATCTATCATTATAATTGGCAAACATATAACGAATGCCCCAAACGTATCTTGCTGCATCCAAAACACGTGGAAAAACACCACCATTAATCCAAATATTCCAACTATAACCATTTTATCTCCAAAGGGGGGCACTGCAACAAATGTTTGAGAACCAAACGCTAGCCCAAGGCTTCTCAAAGGGCTCATCCTAGAACCCGTTTTCCAGTGATCAGTAAGTTGCGAATCACTTTTATTTAGGTCAGTTTTTTAAAACGCTTTCTTTTTTTAAATTGTGTTTAAATGTTGTTTTTTTTTACACTTATATTTAAGTCCTTTTTGAATTTTCTTTTTTATTATTTTTTGTTTTTATGTAAGTTGGTTATTTGTACTTGTTTTTGGTTGTTACGGTTATTTATTTATTTATTTTTTACACCTTTAAACAATTTGTTTTTAAGTGTAATTTTCTACACTTAAGTTTTTGGAAATTTTATTTTATTATGATTTATTATTTATTTATTCTTATTTTAATTAAATTTATTTTAATTATATTTTTATTTAAATTTTTTACACACATTATTTTTACTTGACCTTTTTAATATATATATATATATATATGTATTATATATACTTGTATTTAGTCAAATCAAGCAAAAATGTGTATTTTTTAAAATGCCATCTTTTGAAATATTAATATAACCTAATAATTGCCATTTTGGGTAGGGTACATTTGGTAGACTGAAACGCGGTACATGTAAGGCGGCGGTGACCAGGAGGAGACAGAAACGCGGTACATTTAAGGCGGTGGTCGGCTCCTCACCCTCCGGCTGGCGGCTGTAGTGCTGCTGGCTCCTGCGCGGCGGCCTGTGGTCGGGCACCTCCTCCAAGGTGAGGGAGCGGATAAGTGTCTCGCACAGGAACTGAGCCCCGCTGATCTCCTCTTCACGCTCCTCCTCCGGGGTGGAAGACTCCCACGGGTGCTCCCTTGAGGGCTTCGGTTTCCCGCCTGACGACAACAAACGTTACTCAAATGCAAGTTAAAAGCGGACTTTTGTTAGCGCCTCACCAAAAAGTTTTTGGGCACCCGTGACCTCCGTCTGGTCTTTGGCAGCATTCTCTGGTTCATCGGGGGGCAGCGGTGAGATGCAGGGTGTCAAATCTGAGGGCAAATAACCCAATCGGAGCAACCAATCACATCAGGAAGCTTCCTCTGCTCCTCTTACCTACGGGGGTGTTGGTAGGAACCTTCTCCAGCTCCTGAACGATGTTTACATCCATTAACTCAAAGGACAGAAGATCCTGCAGAAAGAAAATGCTGTGAATGTGGGGACGAGCCGAAACTATTGCTATGTGGTCTGAGCGTGAACCTGTGCAGTCAGCAGGTCCACATACGGCGGGAAGGGGCCCTCGTGGCCCTCCTTGGACCGGACCTCCTCGTCCTTCACTCCTGACCGCAGCTGCTCCCTCTGACGACACCATCAGCAGCATTAGCATCTTAGCATGAGCAGAGCAAAAACTAAAGAATGTACGGGAGACTCGCCAGCCGTTTCCGGGCGTTGGGGCCGCTGCCGGGGTCCACCACAATGCTGCACCACACGCGCGGGCCGAACTGCTGGCCGCGGTGCGCCAGGCGCCAGTGGGAGCTGTACGTGCCCTCCATCACCGGGGCCACAAACGTCACACTGACCACGCCCACTTTCCCGGGCGGCAACAGGGGCACCGGCACCGCCCTTTTCTCCTCAGACGCCAGGCCGAGGTTCCCCCACACTAACACCAGCTACGGGCAAACACACACACACAAGACACAGAAATAGGAATAGACACAGGAGGAGCGCGGCGCTCAAACTGTCACGGATCGGAATCGCAAGGGAGAGGATAAGACAATCTTAGCTGGTGTTAGTGGAGGAGAGGCTCAGAAGGGGGGTGGGGGGTCAAAGACTGCAAAGAGTGGAGGATGTCCCCTCGGCAGATTGGAGTGGGGTGGAGGCGGTACCTTGGTCTCTGAGGTCCAGCTGATAGTTCCCGAGTTCCTCATCTTCCAGTATTTGATGAACTTGGTCCCGGGCTCCAGACGGATGCCGTCAGGCAGATTTTCATCCAGAAACAAGGCGGCCATAGTGGGCAGCAAGGACGAGTGCGCGGCCCCGGGACCCCTAGTTTCAAGTGTACAGAGCATTGTTGAAAACAGCTCTTTTCTGCTCTACCAATCAAAAAAAAAGCAGGAGCCCAGATTTGTTTGCAGCTCAAAAGCAATTTTTTCTTAGAAAATCTACGAAGCAGCAGCAGCAGCAGCAGTTTTCACACTGAGGTAGTTCCGACACTTTCCCACCAGCAGCCAGCGACACACTCATACAGACTAGATTACAAAGATTTCTTTTCTGGGGGGGAGGAAAAAAAAGACTTTTGCATCCATGCTGGATGGGAGGTACCCAGCACTGCCGGACGCCCTTCCCAGGCGGCGCTTACTCTGGACTGGAGGCCTGGGGGTCGGGGGCCGGGGCGGGGGCGGGACCTGAGGCTGTGTCTGAGGCGGCGGGCGGGGGCAGGGCGGGGGCCTGGGTGGAGGTAGAGGCCGTGTTAGTCAGGGCAGCTCGGCCTGAGGTAGAGGGCCCGCTCCACTGCAGGCCCCTCTTCTCCAGTCTCAATTTCTTCTTGATTTCCTTCACTTCGGCTCTCAGCTGCCTCCTTTCTGCTTTGAGGCGCTGCCGCTCGGCCTTGCGCACCGTCCTGTCTCCTCGCCGTGGAAACCTGGTTTGGGATGTTATCAGGAAGATCTTTTTGTTGACTATCAAGACTGACAAGGATCCATCTCCTACAATCTCCTACTTTTAGACGTCTGTGTCCCTTGAAAGCTTTCAAAACAATTGTCATTCTTTACCTCAATTCTCCCGACATTCCGTGTTCCGGGATGGAGAGAGGGGTCTTGGTTCTCACGAGGTTGTGGCTGGGGTCGTGGCTGTGTCGGCACATCTCGCAAAGGATGTAGGACGGGCAAACGCTAGCGGGGCGAAAAGTCCACACAGTCAAGCAAAACTATGAAGGTCAAGGTGCAGCCTCCTACCTGCACTTGTAGGCTCCTTCAGAGGTGAGCTTGTTGCAGCTGCTGCAGTTTGGAGTGTAACCCAGAGATCCACTGGAGGTGGAGGAGTCCGCTTTTGGTCCCACGGTGGTGGCAGGGGGCCCAGGCCTGGGCCCCATGGGCGCACAGCCTGCGCCACTGGGCTCAGGGGGCGCAGCAGGAGCCTTGTGTGTGCAACACTGCCCAGAGAAGTCGCTGCACATCCTTTCCACCACCTCCTTTACCACCTCATCTTTAAACTGTGTGTGGAAAAGAACTCGTCACTGCAGAACGAGGCGGGAAAGCGAGGGTGATTTGGACTCCTACCTTCTCCATGTAGGATCTAAACCACATGGGCGGAGTCTCGTCGTCCGCTTTGGTCCCCTTGCTGTCCTTCACGGTCACCTGAGGACAAACACAACCTTGAGGATGTTTCCACCAAGCCGGGGCCGGTTGCACAAAACTGGGCTAAGGGATATCTTGGTCATCCTGCCTCAATTTATCCGTGAACTGTTTGCATAAAGCGGGATGGGTGGGAAGTGGGTTATGTTCTGACATAACCATGGAGACTGATTCTGTGGACCCGTGTTCCAGGTCCCAAAAAGCAACAAACATTGTTTGGATATTAATTCTGATGATTCCAGCAGAGCAGTGATACTTACAAAGTATTGCAGTATTGATAGGGGGTCTATTTAAGCACCAATCCGGGATTGGTTTCACCTGGCACAATGAATCCGCATCTACTCATCCTGGCTTGGGCTTTTGCAACCAATTAAGCCGAGAAGATCTTGTTCTGGGTTGGTCATTTATCCTGGATGTCTGAATGCTTTCGTGGATGTCCAATTATTTTGGCTGGTATTGGCATAAAAATGAGACGTACATTTATATTTTAAAGATTTTTATGGTCTTTTTAAATCTCTGTGTAGAGTTTGCATGTTCTCCCCGTGCGTGTGTGGGTTTTCTCCGGGTACTCCGGTTTCCTCCCACATTCCAAAAACATGTATGTCAGGTTAATTGGTCCATTAGAGTATGAATGTGAGTGTGAATGTTTGTTTGTCTATATGTGCCCTGCGATTGACTGGCGACCAGTCCAGGGTGTACCCCAAAGCCAGCTGGGATAGGCTCTAGCATACCCGCCACCCTAACGAGAATAAGCAGCATAGAAAATGAATAAATGACTGGTCTTTTTAGCATTACATTTTTTTACAAAGGAAAAACACAACATGCAATATTTTATATAAAAATATATAATATATACAATATTAAATAAAAATCAAATTAAATATTAAGACTTTTCTTTTTGTTTTTTTGGTGTTGGGCTGACTGGTTTACATCTCTTCAACTATATATTTCTTATTTTTGGGGGGTTTTGAGGGCCTTTTTAGCACGCAAAATCTGCAATATTTATTCACAAATATATATTTTTAAAATCCAATAAAATATAAGATTGTTTTACATTCACTTAATAAACTTTTTCTACTGTAGATTATAAATATATTCTTTAGGGTTTTTGGTCTTTTTAGCATAATGAAAAGCACAAAATTATGCGAATGTGAAATAAAATATAAAAAATCAAATTTATATAATAAAATATAACATTTATTTACTTTTTATTCACTGGATCTGGATCTGATATAGGTATATACACTTTTTTTTTGGTTTATGTTTTTATGGTCTTTTTAAGCCCTCAATATTTTCAGCATGGAAAAACACAAAATGTGTATATGTAAAAATATATATATAATATTAAATAAAATACATTTACACAAGATCCTTAAATATATAAAAAATATAATTTTCACATTCAAATTTACTCAACCACAAATTTCTTATTTACTATATATTTTTACGTTTCTATTGTGTTTTTAGCCGCAATTTCTTTAAAGGGGAAAAACCCAAATCTGCAATACTTTTCACCCAAAATAGGTGCAAAGAGCATTTGCAATGAGCTAATTGCGGTCCTCACAGGTTAATCATTCCAAACATGATTTTGATGAATCATTACTTCAGGAGATAATAAATGTTCATTGAAACAATAAAAAAAATTTACCACAAGGTATACAAACTCATTGGTTATTTTTTGTCGGTACACTAAATATCGGTAGTAACATGCCGGTGAGGGCGGGATGGGCTTTGCGCAACACTGACAGACATTTGTAACGAACACGATCTGGAAAGACTGCTTATTAACGAGGCCAAAGCATGACTCATACATGCAAACACGCGTGAGACAAAAAAAAAAGTCCACAGCCCTTACAGCTTCTCGTTCTGGAGTGACCTGTGTGCCCTTGTCCACCGTCTTGACCCGGGACGGATACGGCGGCGCGGGTCGCAGGTCCCCCTTCAGCTCCTTGACCTCGGTCTTGAGAGGGCCCCCGCAGGCTTGACCTTTCATCTTGTATACGTTCATCTTGAGGAGGCTGCCTTGTTTTTCTGCGCTCTGTTCAGTCACAAAGCACGAGTCACCGTGACGCAGGCGCGCGCACGCACCCACACCAACAGCACAAAGCCGGGAAGAAATAAGCACTGATTAAAGAGTCTATTTGACATTTAAGACATGATTGGCACATAAATCCATCATGGCCTAATAAATAACATTCCAAGCACACATACCTTGATGGCTTCTTCGTACTCATCTGAAATCAAAACATTTATGTGGTGAGCAAAATGTGCAATCCTTGTGTTTATATTTCATTGGCCAAAACAACGGGGTATTTAGTTCACCTTGACTGTTGATACAAATCTGAAATAAAGAGCAAGAGGTTAGAATGGAATAAGAAGAAGAAACTTGGGATTCATGACGACATTGTCACCTCTTCACTGTCTTCATCAAAGTACTTGACTTGAAAGTGGTTTATTCCGAATGAGGCTCGAATCTGAATTTCAAAGCAAACAAAACATTTCATTACAACTCCTTACAAAAGTCGACCGCACACGGCGTAAATTCGACCGCTCAACTAGTCTTAGCAGTTTCAGAAATAAGCTAATATTTAAAAAAAGTGTTCCGAGGGTAGGCCACGACCGGGCCTTCTTCTGCCCGAACTGCGCCAACAAGCTCGGCTAGCCGCTCACCCAGGCTTCCACCGAGCTCCACTCCAGCTTGTCCAGCTCGCCCGCCAGGAATCTCTTCACATTCCCACGAAAATTCACTTTAATGATGACAGGGAGGCCCATGTTGGTCGACGTCGAGGCGCGGAAGGCTTTAAAGCGGAGGTGTCACCGGCCTGCTCGACTGTCTTCTCTTGTTTACATCGTCAGCTGCGTAGACCAAAATACGGTGACGTTTTCGCGCAGGCGCACTACAACCAAGCCGCTCGGTCGCTTCTTGATGTCGTCATCAGCAGGCTCTCAAGTGTGGCTGAAAGCAGCAAGCCACACGTTTTCGAGTCAATTTAATGCTGTTAGCGAACTCGCTACTCGCCTATCTGACAGCGTAAGATGTCTTCACTGCTCAAAGTGGATAATGAAATTAAAACTAAGGTAGGCTGCGGCTTTCGGGCGCTCACGGTGAAGCTTATCATATGTTGCCATTCGTTTGTTAGCACATTAGCTTCGTTTTTCTAGCATGATGTGAGCGACCAGGCCATGCTAGCGGCGGCTAGCCTGCTTCTTTCCCGCCTGCTAGCACACAGCAGTCAAGGCTTTTTGTAGGTGTAATGTCACCAAGATAGCCATTAGCTACTTTATTAAAGAGGAACACATTCCCACCCGGTGGGAAATAAGCTTTTACCCAAAGATGGTAGCCATTTGCTCCCGTGGTAGCCTAAATGTAACAAGACGAGTTGAGCGATCATTTACATTAGCACACCATATAGCACGAATTTACAGTCCGTGTCGGTATCGGAATTGACTTATGCTCTGTTTGTGTGTTCAGGTTGATGCATTTAGAGAGCGTATCACTGCAGAGGTGAGTATTTGCACTGCAAAACGGATAGTTTTCCTTCCATCCTCTGAAGTTCTCCAACCCGTCTCATTCAGGCCGAGGACCTAGTTGCAAATTTTTTCCCAAAGAAGTTATTGGAACTCGATCACTTCCTTAAGGTGAGTATTACTCGGGCACCGCGTCGTCCACCGCGCACTGTTACACACGTTGTTGTTGCAGGAGCCTATCATAAACATAACGGAGCTGAAGGAGATCCATTCGGAGATAAACCTGACCGTGCCTGACCCCATCCTGCTGACAAACCTCCACGATGGGCTTGACGGAGTGAGGCTCCTCTCTGCCGCTTTATTGTGACACCATCAAGCTTGTTATGACCTGTCTTGTCTGTGTGCCTGTCAGCAAAACTCCAAAAAGAGAAAGCTGGAGGGTGAAGATGCAGGCGACAAGGGTGAGTTTCAGCCTCCGACAAACATGAGATGAGATGGAGACCTTTCTTGTCGTCTTCCTACTCAGTGACCGGCACCAAGGTTTTTGTCATGCCCGGTGGGATGATGAAGAGCAACAGCAACCTCGTTCTTCTTATAGAGAAGGTCAAACCGGAGATCCGGACGCTCATAGAGAAATGTAACACAGTGAGTGTCGTGGCGATGGAAACAAAACGTTTGTCTGTCTTGCTGAGCTTGCCTTTATTCCCCCGCCCCGCCCTGCCCTGGTGCAGGTGAAAATGTGGGTGCAGCTGCTGATTCCCAGGATAGAAGACGGCAACAACTTTGGGGTGTCCATCCAGGAGGAGACCGTTGCTGAGCTCCGAACGGTGGAAGGGGAGGCGGCGGCTTTCCTGGACCAGATATCCAGGTTTGTGGAAGATTTGTGGTTTTGGACTGATGACAGGCACATGTCCCTGACACATTTACATTCCATTTTTTTCTTGCAACGATGGGCGTGCAGATCAAACACCTCCTGTAGCTTTAATAGCGTCTGTGCAATTGTTACAGTACGTAGGATATTCATTCACTTTAATATCTATCTGCACATTTCATTTTAATCTGGTGGTGCTTTAATACTTTGGTTAGAGAAGTGACTGAGGTATCAAATTAAAGTTGGTCATGTTTTATCCGATAGAATTAATCATTCAACCTGTTAATTCATTTTTAATTCAACCTGAAGTGTTGGTTGCACTTTATTCAAATAAAAAGTGAATGCCATGAATTGTTGTTTACCTTTTTGTTTATGTCCATAATTAATGTAAACCTGATTCTCTTACGAAAAGCAAAGGGAATGCAGCTATTTATTTCACTGTCAGACTGCTTGAATTTTTTGCTAAAAAGTTACTGAATCGTTTTGTATCGTTCTAAATGAACCAATATCGTCCTTGAATTGAATCAGCAACCACGAATCATGATACGAATCAAATCTTTAAAATTAATCGTTACACCCCTACATTTAACCGACCGCCATAACCCGCAAGGCCACTTTGGCCAATCAGAATGTCTTATTTTGCTACCGAAATGCAAAGACGGATGTTTTGGAATTGGGGCTAACTTGTCCTTTTATTTTTAATAATTGCTTGTCTCTGTGGTTGCAGATATTACATCACTCGAGCTAAGCTGGTTTCGAAAATAGCAAAATACCCCCATGTGGTGAGTAAACACGTCAATCTACTCACTTGAAGGTATTATTCATGGTTGTTTTTGTCCGGGTTGAGGAGGACTATTGGCGCACAGTATCAGAGATCGACGAGAAGGAATACATCAGTTTGAAGATCATTGTATCGGAGCTCAGAAATCAATATGTAGGTTTTCATTGCGCTCGCTGCACTTGTAGCCGCTTGTAACGGGGCCAACTCGTCCGTCTCCACAGGTGGCGCTACACGACATGATCCTGAAGAACATAGAGAAGATCAAGAAGCCCCGCAGCTGTAACGCCGACGCCTTGTATTGATCGCCGTCACCACCCACACCGCCAAGCTCCTCGTACCCCCCGTGGGCCACCGCCCCGTCAGAGGCTCCATCATTTCAGTACAATCAAACAAACCCCCAAACACAGACACGACTCCTGTTTTTTTTTTTTTTGCCCAACATTTTTTCTCTTGTTTTAAACCTTTCAGAGACACAAGAACTGGGGGAAGATGCATTCTCAGCAACAGTGTCTTTTTTTATTTTAATTAAAGGTTGCAGACGCGCACGTTGGTGGAAGGGTTTCATTTGTAGTTCTTACGACAAATTTGCCATGTCGCCGACCGGGCCACTTTTATGAAGGATAGTCCCGGCTTCACAGGGAATGTTTTACGTCGTTCCGTCTGCTTTTACCCCCCCCCCCCCTACCACAAAAAAAACACCACAGTATCTCATGAAATATTGATTCTATTGAATAAACATTTTTGTAAGAAATGTGGACCTTTGGTGTTCAATTTCCCTCCCTTGTCTGGAACGGCCGCCATGTTGCTGTTTGCATTTGGCCTGTAGCAGACCTGCTAGCATGTACGGATTTATTTACATTCAGCTAGCGGTAGCATTGGAAGATCGCGTGAATAAGTTTCCAACATCAGGTTCATGACTCACAGGTCTCAATCGAATAGCCCAACTCTGCAAACACCAATTTCAGATCAACATTTGCAATAAAAATGACTAGTTCCCTGACAAAAGTCAGGGTTGTCCAGACAAAAAACAAAAGGGTAAAAATGGGAAAATATAGAGCAAAGAGCACCAGATTGGTCACGGTTTGCAAATAAACATGCCTTTTATAATTTATTTATAAAGATAAATGACAGGACAGAATGATTTATTTTTTGTAGATATTAACAGATCCAAATGCAGTGAAAAACAATACCTCGCCGGTCTGAAAATCAATTTGCCTAACAACTTTAATAGTTCCAGAACATCTGAATCACACTTCAACCGTATTTATATGAGCAACGGGGGTTGCGTTCAAAGACACCACGTCATTTAATGTTCAGTCACGTGTTGAGAGTACTTTCTTGGATTTTGGAGGATACCTAAGCAGTAAATTGTACTTCCTTATGTAATTTATAACATGCCTTTTACTTATTTAAACCATACATACACGCCTGATGAAGACATGTTTTTGATGCTCGGAGTGTCCTTAAACGCACTTCGCGGTCATGTAATGAGGAAGTGTCGCTCCCAGGACAACCGGATAAGATGTTTGTGATTTGGAGATACATAAATGGCGTTGGAATTGCACTGCACTGCTGTCGATGTGTTCAGGTCGGAATAAAGTTCGGAAAGAGTTTTAGTCTCCGTCGACTGTTTGGGGGGACGCTACACCGCCTAGTGATGTGTCAGTCGCGAAGGAATCGGCCCTATGAGCCGGCTCTTTAAAATGAACGACAAGAGCCGGTTCGCGTCGTTGAGAGCCAATTGAGGGGCGATTCGGGTTTTTTTCCCCTCGCCTGTTAAATTGTGACGCAATAGAGGCCGTTTTAAAGACACAGCACACTGCCAATCTTCAGTAAAGACACAACAGTCACCTGGATGCTGCTTTTTCTTTTTGTTTTGTGCTTTTTGTGTGTTGTTTGATTGTAGATAGAATTTTGAATGCAGAGATTTGACTTTTTCTATCGAGATGGGTCTTGTATTTTATAATAGATTATTATATTCTTTTGCTGTTTATTGAGGATTCAAATAAATAACCTATGATCTCATATATTTTGGTACATCAGTGATTATTTTTACACAGTTCAGTAATAAATCACCAATTGCTCATCATCATCATCATCAATTGCTACCAAATTTGAAAGACAAACACGAGAAACATTTCACTGATTTGGGAAAAGTTGTGGATATTTACAGCATAGGTGCCCCCTGGTGGCAGAAGCGTAAACTCGGCCTGTCAATAACTTCCAACTGGTTGAACCGGGGCAGTTGTTTGAGTCATGCGTGTTGTTTTCGCCGAGATAACGACCCCATGTAGAAAAACACCCGTGTCTGCACTCGGCCTCTTGCAGCGTCACGCTGATAGACGCTGGAACTGTGAGACAAATTACAAGGGCCCTCGCAGATAAGACGGCCGCGACGGAGGCCGGCGAATGGGGAAATGTCACAAGGTTATTATGTCATATGCGTTCCCCCATGGAATGTTATCCTCGGACCCTGTCCCCCGTCCATAATGAGCAAAATAACATCACAGCAAGTCACAGTACGCGCACACATTGCTCAAGGGCACTTTTGATGTGTTCTATGATGTTCTCTGATAGTGACTGTCACCCACATATTGATAGATACGCAGTCAGGAGCTCTGACAGACGCACGTGTTGACACATTTTCGTAGCCTCGACCCCTGGCGCCTGTTGGCCGTGTCACTATGCGGGCCGGCCGAGTGAGCAGGGCATGCTCGGGTTAATGTTTAACGCTTTTTCCTGCCAGAGAATTAATCAGTATAAAGTGGTGTTTGGAAAAACATAGGGTATTACCATAAGTTACCGTAAGTCCTTTTTTTTTTTTTTAAAGTCAAACTGTATTTTTCCAGTGAGCTAAAAATAAGCTAATGGCAGGGGAGTAAAAATAAATAGTATAACAACTGTCTTTTTGTTGAAAAATACAGTCAGTTACACTGAAAGTCACAAGTACGGACTCTTTTATTGTAAGCAAGTCGCTTGATTTTGAATCCGGAGGGGTCAGAATACTCGCTAAATATAGCAACAAAGTCCCAATGTTGACGACACTGACCCCTCGTGCTACGTCTTTTTCTTCTCTGGAGATTGGCTACGTTCACAGGCAGTCCCGTTATAATGTGTTAATGAGCGAGGGCCAACAGGTAGCGCCAATCCTACTTGTGGCCGTCGTTTCAAATCCAATCAATGTATTTTCATGCGGTCACGCCGAATAGCAAGTTAGCATTGCCCTAAAGCAGGGGCTGTAAAAATAAAGCGTGCAAAGAGTCATATTTTGTACACTTATAATTTATATATACATGCTATATATATAACTTATATATATAATTTTTTTAATTGCAAATATTTTTACTTTCTTCTTAAATAAATTCTGTAAAAAAAAACTGTATTCCCACAATATTTTTTCCCAACGTAATTTACCAAAAGTGAAACTTTGTTTAGTTTTTGTTTCTTATATTACAACTTTTAAAAAAATCTTTAATATTTCAACTTTATGCTACAATTTTTTTGTACTATTTTACTTTAATTTTATTTTATGAGTTTATCCGTGTGGAATTATTACTTTTTTCTCTCGTTACGTTTTCTCTTAATATTTGGACTTTATTCCTGTAATGTAACTTTTTCGCCCGACCATGTTTTCCAAAACTTTACTGGTTAATATGACTCGAGAATAAATATTTCAACTTTTGCTACTAAAATAACATTATTTTCCCTCGTAATATTACAGCGTTTTTTCACAATATTCCATTTTTGTTGTGTTTTCTTATTAGTTTTCTTGTTAAATTATATCACACCTAATTATACTTTTTTTAAAAAGTTTCTACATTCTAATTTTTGAACACGTCACACAACATCTCCAACCAGATCACCTTGATCTTGTCCAAAATTCACAAGTTCTTCTGGCCTCTTTTTCCCGTGGTCATCCAGTGGAGAGCCTGAGGAACCGCGGCGGTCGGGACTAAAAGTGCGAGTGCGCTCTTACCGAAGGACAAGCAGTAAAAGGCAGAGAGGTTCTGTGAGGAAAATGTCCACGCATCCAAGAGACGCAGCAGCGCCAGCGAGGCGACGATGCAAACCGTCTTGAAAGCGCAGCTCGTTCTCCTGGGCGAGTGCAGGCCCAGGCCCAGGCCGAGACCCAGCAGGCTGCCCATATTGCGTAAGAGGCTGGCAAAGGGCGTGGTGTCCAAGTGGACCCACTCGGCCTTCGTGCACCACAGCTGGGCCTTCTCCAGGGTCCACAGGAGGTCCACACCCACGGCCTTGAGCAGGAGGTAGAAGCCCACCGCGAAGCAGGTCAGGAAAGTTGTGGTGACGGCGTAGGTCCTCAAGCTGGCACTGTAGATCCACTTCACCCCGGACACGACTTCAGCCACGACCACGCCTGGCAATGACGGCTCAGTTGACGCGTGCGGCTTTTACGAAAGATCAGAGGCCGGACTAACCTGCAACAACGCCGGCGATGACCTGGTGAGGAAAGTGGGCGGCCATGTAGACCCTGGACATGCACACCAGGAGCACCAGCAGGCCCATGAGCCCCCACAGAAGCACCTGAAGGACTCTGCACAGTAGGAAGACCCTGACACCTAACCAGCTTTGGAGGCACGCAAGCGGCCATCTTGACATCACTCACTTGTACAGTGACGGCGGACATCGTTTCTCAGCTGCCATGACAAGCAGCGCCGTCACCATCACGTACCAGACCCCCGCGGCGCCCATGGCGTGACCTGAGGGACTCCCTTAGAAGCAGAGCGGTTTCAGACAAGAGTGTAGCGTCCCGGCTCAACTAGAAACTGATGTCACAAAGCAAGATGGGAACTGAAGTGTACCTGGTCCGGTTTCACATGTGATGGGGAACTGGTGCAGTGAAGGGGCCATCCCTGCCTTATAGAAGTGGGTCTCATGAACCCACCAGTATGGTCTCTCTCCAAAAAGAACCCTGAAAAACCGGCACACTCAACACCCCAACACTTCTCTCTCTGCTGGGCTCGCTTGTGAGAGGGGTTACCATTTGAGGACCAGGTTGATCCAGTCTCCGACGACAGCCACCCAGATTAGCCGGAGCCCAGTTTCCCTCCGCATGTGGAACCAGATGGGGAAGAAGAAGAAGAAGGTGGTGTGCAGGTCAGCTACTGTGGAGGCCAGACTGAACAAGCCTTCATATCCGCTGTATTTGGACTGCAGGTGCTGTGCCAGCTGGACCCCCCAGCTGTGGACGAGATCCATAATAGCGGACCGGTCCTAGAGGAGCATGCGCTGGATCTGGGTTCTTTTCCTGGCTCAGCTAGGACCCCTCCAAGCTCTGTCCCCGCTGTGATGTCTGCGTGTGATCCCCATTGGACTTTACTCAAAGCTAGAAGGCTTGTTTGCCTTCTGGACGGTACAGACGGGTTCCTCAACCTTTAAACTCCCCGCCCCCTTTAGCTAAAATCCATCTGATGTGTAGAACAGCTTGTGACTTCCCAAGTGGATGCTTCTTTGCGCTCGGCTCATTAAAAAGAGTCGGATCTCTCCGCTCTCCCAAACGGCTCCTCGAATTTGCTTGGACTGATTTCCAAAATGTGTCAAATTCATTTCTAGAGTGAAAATAGAATTATGTCAAAGGATGGCAAAAACAAAGACCCATCACAATTATTTTGTATCAACAAAACTCTAGATAAGGGGTGTCCAAAGTGCGGCCCGGGGGTCCTTTGCAGTTTGTGGCTGTTTTTTAAAGTGGCTAAAAATGGAACTGGAAAAGTTGTAATCCAACAAGAAAAAGTGTAATTTCTGAAAGATGTTATGAGGAAAAATAACGACATTTTACTAGCATAAAGTTGAAATAATAAAGAAAAAATTGCTTTGACAAGAAAGTTGTAATATTATGACACAAAATAATGAATAAAGTAGAAATTTTTGGAAAAAATAGTTGGAAAATTAAAACAGCAGAAATGTCGAAAACAGCTGTAACGTTCCAAGAACTATTTGTAGAAAAAAAGTCATTCTAACCATAAAAAAATTAATGAAAACCAAAACAGCTTAACCTGTTTTTTTAGTGTTATTATTTTGTGTGCTTTGCTTTGTTTCTGTTTTGAATTGCTGGTTGTGTTAGTGAAACAATAAATCCAAAATATTTCCCTTTCTAAAAAATGAAAAACAAAAAGAAGTTGACAAATTAGGTTGGGGGAAAACGTATAATATTATGGGAATAAAGTAAAAATATTAAGAAAAGAAAATCTATAAATATTATGTAAGAAGAAAGTTGAAATATTTAAAAATGTAAAAACAAACAGCAAAAGTATGAAGCTTACATGACAAAGCTGAGCTGCAGTTTTTTCTGGAAAAATACAGTATTATATTTTATATTTATATTACGTATCTACATGCGTTGCTTGTATCAAAGTTGCACCCTTTCATTTTGCACTGTGTGGCCTTCACTGGAACAAGTCTGAGCACCCGCGTCCTAGCCGAAGCAACTGTAGAATGAAAGCTGAAATATCCTGTCCACGTTCGAATGAATCTGAGGATTAAACCAGCAAGTACCGAGTTGGGAGACGGCCACGCTACGCGCTGAGCTATGCCACACAGCAGAGCATACGCAGAACAAAACAAGTAATGTCAAATGGAACCTGAATTTCCACCAACAGGGGGCGACACTGAAATTCTCCATTCATTTCGATTGGGAAAAATGTCACCGAAAATATTGATTTCTGAGTCAAGAGTGTCAGGAATTTGATGAACATTTTAATTTTGGAATGGTTCGAAACGGCTAGGAAACGTGGGAATAGACAAAAAATTGGAAAGAATTTCAATTGTTTGTCTATATGTGCCCTGCGATTGACTGGCGACCAGTCCAAGGTGTACCCCGCCTCCCGCCCAAAGTCAGCTGGGATAGGCTCCAGCATAACCGCGACCCTAACGAGGACAAGCGGTGTAGAAAATGAATGAATGAATGAATTGTTGGAAATGGAGAATGACTGTTGAAATGAAGGAGTGAAGATAGAACCAGCAACCATCAGAATGGGAGGCGCCATTTAATTTGACCATTTGTATTTAGCGGACTAAAAATGGCGGAATTTGAAATGTAGAAAAGTAAAAATGGAGAGTGATGTTTGACATGTATAAATAATTTGAATGATTGCGGCGGGCTGGAGGATTGAACCAGCAATCACAGGGTTGAGGAACCTGAAGAAAAAACTGAAGAAAAACCAAAAAACACTTTACTTCAAAGAGCCCTTTTGTTCATGTCAGACACATCACTACTTCTGGCGCTGACCAGATGGACTGTGGTCTCCCGTGTGAGAACTTCCCTCCGACCCATCGCTGCTTCAGCCTCCTTTTTGCTTTGAAGCTTTTTATCAAACAATCAGCAATCATTGATCTCCTTACGTAATCCACGGGACCACGAAGATGTTTCCTCCAGATCATCAGAAGGCACTTATGTAACTGACAAGTGGCGAGGTGGCATGCCGTGGGGGCATCATATTCAAAAATGGCTCGGTTCTCTGAGAAAGGTGTTTTGGTGCTCCTGTGCCGCCCTCTGTGACGGACTGGGACGCTGTGTTTTTTCCACTGCTATCTCCACGCCGTGTTTGTGTGCCAGAGCTGCCAAGCTCTCCCGACCCGCGGTGTTTTATTGCACATGTGCAAGGTCCAAAGATCAGCGTGAGCATGTGTCTGGGTGGTGGGCTCCTGGGCTATAAAAACAAGCGGCCGTGTCACCATCGGCGACACTGTAGACTCGCTCTCGCCGCCTAACGATGCTTGCCGCTATCATGGACGCCATGCAGGGCTTTGGGGTGAGCAGCACACGTTACCTGCAGACCAACTACCAGGATGCCCAGGGCTTGTTCCTCTGGGTATCCTGGGCGGCAGACCTCAGGAACACCTTCTTCATCTTCTTCCCACTCTGGTTCCACCTGCGGCCCTCAGTGGGCATCAAGCTCATCTGGGTGGCGGTCATCGGAGACTGGCTCAACCTGGTGTTCAAATGGTGAGTCGGGATGACTCTGCGAGTCCGGTTACCAAGATTTGGAATCGCTAAGGGCTGGATTCTGTCTTCAGGGTTCTGTTTGGAGAGAGGCCGTACTGGTGGGTCCACGAGACGCCGTATTACGCCGACAGCGCCCGCCCTCACATCGAGCAGTACCCCATGACCTGCGAGACCGGCCCAGGTAGGAACAAAAGCTTCACGCGAGGCCGATGACAAATCTTTCCCAAAACTTGAGGAGCCGTCATTGCCACCCAGGCAGCCCCTCAGGCCATGCGATGGGAGCGGCGGGCGTCTACTACACCTTGGTGACCTCCATTCTGGCCGTCACGGCCGGAAAGAAGAGACACGGCAGGAAGTCCTCCAGCAACAGGTGAATCCCATAATTCCTCGTCTTTTGCTCGAAGCTTATCTCGTTGGGCATCCTACCTGTTCTGAGCCGTGGTTGATCACTGACTCGCCACACAGGGGCTGTCCGGGACTTGTTTGGAAGTCCGGGTAGCTCCCTGGAGCGTAAGAAGAGGGAGGGAAAAGTTCTTCAGGTACTAAAAGGCTTTCGATGTTGTGCATTGGCAGGTTCCTGGAAGCTGTCCTCTGGAGCGTCTTCTGGGGAGTCCAAGTGTGTGTATGTCTGTCGAGGGTCTTCATCGCCGCCCACTTCCCCCACCAGGTCGTCGCCGGTGTCGTTATAGGTAAGTTTAAGAAAAGTCGCAAACCCCGTATCCCGAGTAACGGATTCTCTTTAAACGTCAGGCATGATTGTGGCCGAGGCCTTTGACAGAACTCAGTGGATCTACAACGCCAGCATGAAGAAGTACTTCTACACAACCCTCTTCCTCACCTCCTTAGCCGTGGGCTTCTACCTGCTGCTCAGAACTCTGGGCGTGGACCTCCTGTGGACGCTGGAGAAGGCCCAGAAGTGGTGCGTGAAGGACGAGTGGGTCAACCTGGACACCACGCCGTTCGCCAGCCTCTTGCGCAACATGGGCACGCTGTTCGGCCTGGGTCTGGGCCTGCACTCGCCGCTCTACACCGAGACCAAGAGGAGCGGCGGCGCCGCGGCGAAGGCGGGCTGCGTGCTGGGCTCTCTGCTCCTGCTGCACCTCTTTGACTCCTTCAGGCCGCCCACGAACACCGCCGCCCTTTTCTACCTGCTCTCCTTCTGCAAGAGCGCCACTGTGCCCGTAGCGACCGTCGGCATCATCCCGTACCTCGTCAACGGGGCGCTGGGCCTGCACGGCAAAAAGGCGCTGTGAGCCAGACTGTACAGACTAAAAGAAGCAGGAAGTAAAGACTTGAGTGCGAAACGCATTTGTGAAAGCCGAGGAGAACAACAGGACTGAGCCTTTCCCATGATTCCTTGGGGCACTTGCGAGACCTCAGCCGCACTTAAGCATTGTCAACTTAGCTCGTATTTCGTTAACTTTGTGAATGTCACAGAGAATATTTTGGACTATTTTTAATAAAATCATGAAAACGACTCCTTTACAGACACATTCTCCATTAAAAAAGGAGCTAACACAAAAACAGCAGCACAGTTTTTAAGTAAGCACGCGTAGGGACACTACTGGGAAATGATAAACAACGACATAAGTCTAAACACCAAACCTCCGCAGCTTTTTACAAAACAAGCGCCGCAAGGCATGCTGCGAAGCCAGAACACATCTTGTGTCTTTCACTGATAACATTTGTGGGCCAATAACACCTCAATTCATGACATGAATCAGAAAGAAAACGTTTATTTAGTGTAGAAATACCAAAAGAGCGGACACAAGACACACATGGATGTTAGTGGTGAGATTAGGTTGGGGGAAAACGGACGGTGTAATTCTACCAAACCTCCACCTCTGCGGCCTTTGGACCGACTTCCAGTGACGACCCCGGCAGTTTATGTGTCCGTCAATCAATATTTGCTTGTTTGTGCTTTGCAGAGTACGGGACACGTGATGAGAGGCGAGCATGCCAGAGGGACAAAGGTTACAGATTAAAGGGGACTATGATGACGTTGTGGTTTATCTGCATGCTAACAATCAGCAACCCGCTTAGCAGTTGACGTTGCAGTTTTGCACCTTCAACTGGCGACCGGTTCCGGGCTGAACCAAAAGTGCAGTTCAGAACTTAGTGACTGACATTTTTGCAGAAGGTCCAAAAAAAAAACCTATAAAAAAACAGCAGAACATTCTTGTCATTTGGATGATCTTTGACTTGTTTTTGCAGCCCCTTAAAAAGAGCAGAGCTCATTAAGTCACCAGCCATTGTTCTTTATTCTTTCATTTACTTATGATTTGTATGTACTTTGGATTGTATTATTTGTTGATGCTTTTATTAAAGTCATTTTCATGTTATTTTTTTTTAAATGCTTTTATGAAGGTCAGTTTTATTTTTTAATGCTTTTGTCGTTTTTTTTTAATTACATGTAAAATATTATTGTTTTTATTTTTGCTTTTTAAAATGCTTTCACTGGTAATGCTTTTAAGGCATTTGAATTTTTTTAAATTGCTTTTAATTTTAATTTTATTTATTTATTTATTTTTATTTTTTTATTTACTTTTTACAAATGCCTTATTCGTTTTATCTAATTTGTTTAAATGCTTTTATTTAAGGCATTTTTATTTGATTATTCCTTAAATGCTTTCATTTAAGTCATTTTAATTTGTATTTTTAATGTTTCTGTCGTTTGTATTTTTACTTTTTAAAAATGATTTTATTTCAGTAATTTTCTTTTTTTTTTTACTTTTTAAAATGCTTTTATTTAAGGCATTTTAGTCATAGCATTTTTCAAAATGCTTTTAATTACATTTTTTTACTTTTTAAAAAGGCTTTTATTTCAGCCATTTTAATTTTTTAAATGCTTTTACTTATGCAATGTTTAATTTGTAATGCTTGAACATAAATAAAAATGCATTAAGTCTTTTTTTTTACTTTGTAATACTTTTAAGTCAAACCAAGGCAATGCATTTTTTTAACTGCCTTTCTTGTTTTTCAACATTAAAACACATGCTTACATGGCCTAGGTGCATTTGAAAGAAGCTTTTTTTTTCAAGGAATCGAGGAAGAACATAACTTATACAAATACAAATAATGCATAAGAAATATCTAACAAGACAGCCATGGGTTGAATATTACCTATTGTCATGTAATTTTTCATGTAATACTTGCTGCCTGCGTCCCACCCACAACAGATCTGGGACCCACTTTTGGATCCAAGCCCAGCAGTGCCTCCTCAAAAGACCATGGTGGAACGACTGGAAAGGGAACAGTAGGGGACACTAACATCTCTTCAATAGCCACATCTTTCACTAGCCTATTTATCGTCCACCCAAACCCTGTTTGATTTTTTTCCCTCTCCTGACATTTCTCCAAAACCCTTTTTGTTGGATGATTGTCCTGATGTCCTTTCAAGTTTGCCCAATACCCCAACGATATTTGCTCCCTTCTTAACTGAAGTGGCATCTCATTCATTTCCACTAGTAATGCCGCAATTGGAGTAGATCTAAAAGCACCACTGCTCAAACGTAACGCCTGATACTGTATTACATCGAGTTTCCTCAGTGTTGTCTTTGATGCAGACCCATACACTACGCAGCCATAGTCAATTACCGATCTTATAAGCCCTATATACAATTTCTTCAATGTTTCTCTACATGCCCCCCACTCCTTTCCTCGAAGGCATCTCAAAATATTTAACACTTTTTTGCATCTATCAACTACTTTTTCTACATGGACTGCAAAGGTAAGTCGTTTGTCAAACCAGATTCCCAAGTACTTAAAAGACTGGACTACTTCTAACTGTTCCCCATAGAGCTTTATATTAACCCGACATTTTTTAATCTTTTTTGTAAACAAAACTGCTTTTGTTTTTCCTACTGAGAACCTAAATCCCCATTCCAGGGCCCATCCCTCAATAGCAGTAATTGCCTCCTGCATCTTCTCAACCAAAAACTCTACATTCCGCCCCCTTTTCCAAACCACCCCATCGTCTGCAAACAAGGATACTCCAAATGAACCATCAATCCGACTAAATACCTCATTTATCATAATTGAAAATAAAACCGGACTAATAATACTCCCTTGAGGGGTACCATTTTCCACTAATAAATACGAACTATTTTCTGTCCCAACTCTCACTGAGATCTTCCTCTCTGATAGGAAGCTTTTGATCCACTGCCCCATCCTGCCTCTAATCCCCAACCTCCCAAGTTTGATCAACAAGCCTTCCTTCCACATCATATCGTATGCTTTTTCTACATCAAAAAATACAGCTATAAGACTTTCCCTGTTAACTTGAGCTTTCCTTATCTCGTCCTCTTGATGTATTGCTGGATCAGAAGTACTCCTTCCCTTTCTGAACCCGTTCTGATATGGTTTTAACAGCTCATTTGTTTCTAATACATACTTTAATCTCTCATCAATCATTTTCTCCATTGTTTTACCAATATGGGAGGTTAACGCAATTGGCCTGGAGCTACCAGCATCAGATGCATCCTTGCCAGGTTTACAAATAGGAACTATAATTGCTTCTTTCCAGGCTATTGCAAGTATTCCTCCTTCCCAAACATGATTGTACAACCTCAATAATAGTTCTTTTCCTTTAGTACTCAAGTTCTTTATCATACTGTATGTCACCTGATCGTTCCCTGGGGCAGATTCTTTAGTTTTCAAAAGGGCATAGTTTAGCTCGGTTATTGAGAAGGGCATATTGATTAAATGAACATCACCTTGACTATTATCTTGCATATCCTCTATATTATTCTTCATGGTAATGCCCCTCTGTCTTACTTCTTGCTCATTTAGATTATCTGTACTGTGCATCTCAGCAAAAGTCCTGACTAACAACTCTGCCTTCTCAGCATTTTCTGTTACACTCCCATCCCCATCTGCCATTATTGGGAGACCAAACTCCCTCCGATTTCCACACGTTCTTTTAATCATTTTCCAAATTTTATCTAAAGGTGTATTTCTCCCAACTGTATCACAATACTCTTCCCAATATTCTTTTTTTGTCTTTTTCGGGCTACACCCTGCAACCGTTTATACTCAATTAAATGTTCAAAATTGTGGGATTTCTTCAACATCTTAAACGCCTTATTCTTCTCTTTAACTGCTTTTGAGCATTCATCTGTCCACCATGGGACAATGCATCTCTTTGTACTACCCTTAGTCTTTGGTATTGTTACCTGTGCTGCTTTAACATAGCCTTACCTATCTCTGCACTAAGTTCATTAACCCCTTTTTCTAATTTAACCTGTTGTAGTTTTTTTTCTGCAATAGCCGAGAACTTGCACCGATCGGCTTTTTTAAAATTCCATCTTTCTATATTTGTTCCCTTTTTACCACCCCTTTCAAGTGCCACCTCTATAAATATTGGATAATGATCACTTCCTATTGTACTCTGCCTAAACACCTTCCAATTAACCCTTCCTGCTAAATTTTGTGACACTAGAGTCAGGTCCAAAGCTGATTCTGTTCCTTTGGTCAAGTTTACTCTTGTTCCCATTCCATCACTTAAGCAGACCGATTCCTTTTCATCTAAAATCTCTTCTATAACCTCTCCATTACTATCATTCTCCTGTCCCCATAAAGTGCTATGTGCATTAAAGTCCCCACACCATATAACATGTTCCCCCCAGCGCTCCACCACAGGTTCTAATTGAGCTTTCTCCAACCTTTTACATGGATTATAAAAATGTATCAATGTTATGCTTGTCTTCCTTACCCATACCTCAACTACTACTACCTCTAAATCTTGTATTGTACTTAATTGTCTATATCTTAATCCTTGTTTAATAAAAATAGCACAACCTCCTCCCTTCCCACAGTGCCTATCTTGGCGTACTGTTATATACCCTGCTATAATAAACTCTAAACTAGGCTTCAGCCTTGTCTCTTGCACACAAATTACATCTGGTTTGTCCTCTAATCCATTAATAAAACCTTTAAATTCTTGTCCATTCGAAATTAAACTTCTTGCGTTCCACTGCACAACAAACATCACAACCTTTGGCGGGGTGTGATCTCAACTGGCGTCTCTTCCTGGCCTAATTCTGATTGGATTTTTTCCCACGATAAATCATTCATGTTAAAGAACTTTGCCGCTGCCTTTACTACAATTTTAATTTTGTCTGTTTTTGTTTTTACCTGCTCTGTACAGTCAATCACATAAGTCATAAACAGCACTAGTTTATGCACTGAAACTCCTATCTCTAATTGATGAGGATGCTGAACTGCCGCTACCGTCCTTACCTTATCTATGTGTGTTGCTTGTTGTCCTCTTTGCCTACTATGTATTTTAACCGCTTCTGAATATGACACCTTATGCTCTGTTCTCACCTGTTGAATTTCAGTTGCCTGTTTTCTAACTGGGCACCCGCCGTAAGCTGCAGGATGGCCCTCTCCACAGTTACAACACTTGACCTTAATATTTACATCACACTCCCCATAAGAGTGTTCCCCTCCACATCTTCCACACCTCTGCTTGCTCTTACGTGCACCAGCAATGTCTCCATAACGCTGACACTTAAAACATCTTGGAGGAGGTGGTACAAATGGCCTTACACTAAAGCTCAGAAATCCAATCATTACTCTCGTGGGCAACTTCTCATCTTTAAATGTTAACAAGATACTTTCACTTTCCACCCTACACCCCTCACGAAATGCTTGGAGACGTTTAGTTGCCACAATATTGCCACCAGTCATCTGCTTTTTTAACTCCTCAAGATTTTCTCCCACAGGGATAGCATTTCCCCCACCCTTTTCCTCTCTGCCACTGCAACTTTACATATATATTTCATCTTCATTGCTTTATTCATTTGCTCCGCGTCAGTACATTTGACGAGTAAACACCCATCCCACAACACCTTTGCCAGTTCTATTTCCCCAATCGAATGTTTTAGATATGTAGTCAGACCGATAGGGCTGACCGTTTTTATATCATGTCCTTCTTTAAACTTAAATAGAATTTTAAACTCTTCCTTATGCTGCAGCACTTTCTTCCTTCCCTCGACCTTCTAATGCCCTTTTGCTACTCCCCGACAAACTCCCACCGCTTTTCCTTCCTCCTCCCCCTGGTAATCCATTACCTACATCCATGTCGCCCATCTCATCATCCTCCGAATACTCCCCCTCATTAACTATCATTCTGCTCCATTCACTATTCAGTTTATGCCAAACCGTCGTCCTCTAACCCGGCAGGCTCTTATCCAGAGCAAACAACTCACCGGCAACACTGAAATGACTTCCGTTTCTAGTGAAATGACTCCCCTCGACAGAGGATGATTCTGATTGGATAGAATTGTAGTTACTATTGCTGCCTACGGGACTAATGCATATATGCGCTTAAGTGAGTCTGCATTTTTTTATTTTTTTTAAATGCAAGGTCTTGTGGACAACATTCATACCGGAAAAGGGTTTTTAAAATACCCTGCTACGCGTGGACAAGGCCTAAGATTGAATGGAAAGGAAGGATGACGCCATTTTACGCAATATCGAGAAGTGCTATTGCTGTTAGCGCCTGCTGTGTTAACTTATCAAATAAAAATGAAACACCTTACCAGCGTGACAAAGGCCACAGAGTTCTTATTTTAGCAAAGTGGTGTTTTGTTTGGTGGTGATTGTGCTCTGATAACTTTTCTGAAGAAAATATGAGAAGGGCGCCCCTGGTGGTCAGGAGGTTAATTTCTCAGTGGCGCCGCCTTTGCTGTTCATGTAGTTTTATTTTCTGTCCACCAGATGTCAGAATTTAACTCAACATTTGACTTTGGCGTATCAGGTGCATAAAAAGGCTCAGTAATAGTAAACGTAAGAGGGGTTCAGTTTAAACACAATTTATTTATTTTTCCTGCTTAAATAAGGTCTTGGATCATCCAGTGTAGGCTATGTTGGTTGTGTCATACATATTGGTACCTGCTTCATCATCGAGGATAAGAATGCAAAAACAACCAAAACACAAATAAAAAGGTTCACGCAGGAACAGAAAATCTGATTTTTAACAGTGTTATGTTAAAGTAGCAGTAAAAAGTCTTCCTTTAGGAGTATGCGAGTAAAAATGAGATTATCTGTTCTCTTGTTAATTAAATAAAAACAATCCCAAAAAAATGATTAAACTCAGTCCCGTTGGAAACAACAATGAGCTGAAATGAGAGGTTGTTCTAGAAGCACACCGATGAAGCTTTGCGTTGTTATTCTTATAATTCTTCTTCTTGTTATTGCAAAGATGTGCTAGTAACGGCGAAGGAAGGAGCGTGGCATCCTCCCCAAGAGTTCCAGTGCTTTGGGGGGGAAGAAAGCTGAAATAAAAATGACGCCAGTCACATGCAGCCCACACGCAGCTTATTGAAAATGTCAGTCTGATTTTGGGAAGAGCGTGGCGAGCGCGGAGCTTCCGACCCCCATCAGTGCATAAACACATTGTGAAGCGCCTGATTGTTTCACACACACAACTAAACCACTTAAAAAAGAAAGAACCACGTGGTGCGGCCCGGGTCCGTGGGCCCGGCAGGAGAAAACGGACCAAGTAAGGCGTCTCGCTTGTCTGTCTGTCACTGTTGTTTGTGACCTGTGGTCACATGACATCCATCAAAGGTGAGTGGGTGTGGTCCCCGCGTCTCCGTTGTTGTTTATGTTCCCGAACGTCCTGAAAGTATCTTCTGGTAGTGGACATGCTCATGCCAAATGAAAAGTTTTGTCTCGTGGTGAAAACCATGCGCACCGATGACTCACGCCCGCCATTTTCCGCATATCAGTGGACCTGCAGAAGGTAAACAAAATGACATTAAGGCAGTGCTCCTCACTGGGGTTGGGGGCATAACATTTCTTCAAGGTTGGCAGGTCTGCTGGTGCCAGCAAGCCATACAGTTATTTGTACAGATGTAAGTTTTTTCAAGCAGGCCATTGCGGCCCCCTTAGCACTGTTTTTTCTCAAAAAATTAAACTTTAAAATATACATTTTAAAAAATATGCAAAGATTTATTTTTTTCCCCTAATGTACATGAAGACGATAGATGTGTGAAGTTCCAAAAAAAAAACCAATACTGAGGATCCTTTGCAGCTGTGGTGTCCAAAATATGGCCTAAGGGCCATTAAAAAAAATCTCAAAAAAGTTAACTTTAAAACTTATTTTATATTTATATTTTTTAATATGCAAAGATTATTATTTTTTTCTCAGCATAAAATATTTTGAAGACCATAAATGTGTGAAGTTTCTAAAAAAAACATTTAAAACCAATACTGAGGATCCTTTACAGACGTGGTGTCCTGCGGGCCATTTGTGGCTTCTTTAAATTTTTCCTCAATCAATTCAACTTTAAAAAAATAAGCTTCTTTAAAAAATATGCAAAGATTATGATTTTCACAAACATCAAATTTTTGAAGACCATTAATGTGTGAAGTTTCTAAAAAAACATTTTCTAAAAAATAAATGATATTATTCTTGTAAAATTACTTTTTTTTTTTTTTACCAAAACGTACATTAATTCTCAAAAATGTAAAACTTTTTTCATAAAAATGCAGAATTTTAATTGACCACTTTAAAACATTTTATCCTCATATATTTAAGATTTGTTTCTCAAAAAATACAATAACAACTTTATTCTGGTAAAATTATTTGTTTCTCAAAATATTTGACTCAATTTTTAAAAATGTATAGACAATAGTAAAATAGGCAATTTTACACTTGCAAGATTTTAAACAATTCTAATTTTTTAAATGTTGGAAAAAAAACTAAAAAATTAATAAATTAGATTAAATTATTCTTGCCAAAATACTTACTTTTTCCACCACCTAAAAAACAACTTGATCCTCAAAAATAACATTAAAAAATGTATGAAAATGCGCAATTTTATTCATGTAGAGTGCAAGTTTTTCTCAATACAGGATTTTTAAGTTAAAACAAATAAACCCAACTTTTTTTGGTTAAAATATTGTAGTTAGTTCTCAAAAAAAAAAATATTTTTTTTAAGTAGGATTTTTTTTCTGTAAAATTATGACATTTTACAGGAAAATAACAACAATAATAATATTGCTATTTTTATTTAATGTTTAAAATTGTTATCATTATTTAATAATAACGATAAAAACAATATTATTATTTTCGGAGCAAAAAGTAATTATGTCAGTTAAGTAATAATAATACTACAACTAATAATAACATAATAAAAAAACAACAACATTATTATTATATAATTATTAATATTATTTTCACGGAAAAAGTAATTTAGTAAGTTAAGTAATAATAATAGTAATAATAATAATAACACTATTATTATTAGTAGTAGTAGTAGAAATTAATAATAATAAACAAATGATTGAATTTATTTGCGCAAGTGTGCCTTGGCTGACCTACCAGCTCGCGTCGTCTGGCATTGTGCTGTTACGAGTGACTCTTCCTCCCCAGTTTGTTGTTGTAGTCACCGCCGTTCCCCGGCTGGGCAGCGGAAAAACACAAATAAAAAGAAAAGTTCAAATCAGGAAGTCAGCAATGCCGGGGCGTCGCGTTTGCGAAGGCGACAAAAGAAGTTCATGTCGCTAACGTCCGCTTCTCAGCTGACAAAGGCCTGCGTTAGTTCACAGAGGAAACAACCGTTAGCATAACTAGCATAGCACACCACAAAGCTTGATCTACGTGGTCTGTTTCTATCCTGCGCCACTGGCTCGCACCCAACATCTGTAAACCAAACAGTCAACAGCTGTAACACACCGAAAGACGCTAAGCGCAGCTCGTCGCCACCTGCTGGCCAGGAGAAAGAATGCATGGCTTCACCCGTCACACACAAACAACACACAAGCTCCAAACTCCATGCTGGTAAAGTCGCTTGCGTTGGGTCACAACCTCTCCGGGCCTTTCCGCTTTGTGGCCCTGGCGGGAGCGCTCGGCCCGCCTCTTGCCCTTGCCCCCTCCTGCGGCGTCACCTGTCGCTATGGCATCGGCGTCTTTTTTATCCGGCTCTGATCCACCCACCACACGTCGCACCACCTTTCTGATCACCTGTGAGAGGGGGCGGGGCAAACAGAAGCGTGACGATAGGATACGCGCGTGTGTGGCAAAGATGGCGTCGGTGATTACTTTTCGTGTGACCAGATTCCCGTCCTCGTCAGTGAACTGCTCTTCTGTCACCGACTCTCCAGGAACGTTCCGGGCCTCCTCCCCCTGATGAGGAGGCGCCGTAAAAGAAGACGATGACAGGGGGGCGGAGTCGAGAAAGAGAGGAGGCGGAGTCGAGGAAAGAGGCTCCACAGAGAAGAGCCATCAGAAAATGAGAGTCCACGTCACCTGACACGCTGCATGTCCAGCACTGACAGAACCACACGCGCACACACTAGCGCTCCCTCTAGCCGCAAGCTAATGCACTCCCCTCCACTGTGCTGGGTAGAAAACATCTCAACATCATGTCATGCCAGTGATGTTGGAAGCCATCTGGAGCATCAAGGTTTCATTTTTTCTCATCAGAGAATTAAACTTTTTATCACCTTTCAAGGTCCCATGTTTGATGCTCCCTGGCAAAGTGTAAACGGCGGCAGGTTATGTGCAGATGTTGCAGCGGGCATCCCTCATGACTGAGGGCCCTCGTCTGTGAGGTACCAGCTGGGTTTTTCAACAAGACAACACTGCAGTTCACAATGCTTGCTTGATGAAGAACTTCTTCAGGGAGATTAACATCACCATGGCCATCCTGCATGTTCCCCCGATTTAAATCCCATAGAGAACATTTGGGGATGGATGGCAAGGGAAATTTATCAAAATGGCCATAAGTTCCAGACAGTTGATGCCCTTCGTGAAGCCAGCTTCACCACTTGGAGCAATGTTCCCACTAGCTTCCTGGAAACCCTCACATCAAGCATGCCCAAACCAATTTTGGAAGTGATTAACAAGAACAGTGGAGATACTCAATACTGAGTACTGCTGAGAACATTTTTGTTCTGGTTTGGAGAGTTTTTGTCATTTTTTGAGCGATGGTCTTTAAACATTTGATCAGCTGATAAACATCCTATTTCACCTTAATTGCTGTTTTCAATCAATGACTTTTTCAAAGTGCTTTTTGTCACACTCTCCTTTTTGCTTTTGCATATCGTAGTTCTACTTAAACCCTCATTAAGGTCCAAATGTGCAAAAGCTCCATCCTCCGTGCTCTCAAGATTTTGATCAGGTCTGTATACATGTATGGTTTTATATATATATATACATGTGTGTATATGTATGGTTATAGATATATACACACACACACAGACGTGTATACACATATATACATATTTATGTACATATGTACATATATGTATACACAGTATATATACAGTATATTTGATTCTTGAAAAAGTAAACATAATTGTTGAAAATACCCAACTTTTCTCTTGAAATTATTCAATTAGAAAAATTACAGCTTTTTTCCTAAATGTATCCTTTTTTTAAATCTAAAAATATTTTATTGTTGTTAAATTAATAACTATTTACTATTTATTTATATAAAAATGTGGCTATGCGTTTTGACTCGTGTAAGTTAATTTTATCCCCCCAAAAGGACTTTATTTGCATATGATTACGATTAAAAAAGGGATTTTTGTTCTCTGAAATTGACTTGTTTTCTACTTTTTCCCTCTAAATATATGGCTTTAAAAAAAAAGGTACGTCACACTGCGTAACCGCACACACGAGCGCTCCCTAGCGGCACACCGCTGCACTGCACACGGCAAGCACACACCTTCAGTATGAGCCGCCTGCGAAACACCCTGGTGGTGACGGTGGTCTCCTCCTCGGAGCTGGACTCCTCCACCTCATCATCATCATCATCATCAATGATATTTTGTGCCCACTATGAGCAGCATTTGAAAGGCTTTCAAAAAGGGGGCGGGGCATCACCAGCACATTTTGACCAGTACGGAGTTGCATCCTCTCACCTGGACTCTGTGGCCCGGCCTGTCGCCTCCGCCCTCCTCGGTTCCTCTCCTCCCGCCCGACTCCTCCCGCGCGGTCTCGGCGCCGGCTCCCCCATCTTTGCCACACCGAGCCGGCGGCTGCTCCAGTGAGTCGACCAAACGGTCGGGGCTGGTGGAAAAGAAATGTTTTGACACGTTCCGAGCTAAAAAGCCAGTCGGTGGTCCCTACCTGCCCTCTTCGCAGGCGGGGCCGAGGTCAGAAGCGGCGCTCTCCATGACGATGGCGGCGTCGCCTTTCCAGCCTGTAAGCGAAGACAAGTCTTTTTCTGCCAGTCGCACTTGTTGAATGATGGCGTGCACCTTCTCCTCCGTCATCTCTTCATCCTCCTCCAAGCCTTGCTCCTCCAGCTTGATGTCCTCCAGGAGACTCTGAAGCCTCTCCTGGGTCATCTCGTCCTCCTCTTCCTCTTCCTCCATCCTTCCATTGGCAGCCTCCCGCTCAGACTTCCGGTCTCCATCCGAGGCGTAAGCCCCCTCAAACTCAATCATGGCCCCTCGCAGCTTCGCCGCCCGTCGGTCGTTGTCGGGCCACTCGCGAGACACGCCGCTCTCGCCGGACGTCAGGCTGGTGTCCTCCACCCGCACCAGGGGGGGCTCTCCCCGCGTCCCGCCGGTGGTTCGGGTGAGGGAGAGGTCGCTAGGCCTGGTGAGGGTGGCTTGGCTAGAGGGGTCTACGGGGGTGTTGCCCTCACTGAAAAAGTCGTCGGAGTGCAGCGGGGTTGGGGGCGTGTACTTCAGGTCAGTGGGGGTTTGCAGCTCCAGTTCTACATTGTGGTATCCTGGGTGGGTGGCAGGAGGACAGGATTAGCGCGGGAGGGGAGGAGGGGGGGAACGGAGGAGGGTGGGGGGTGGAAGAGAGGAATATTGGGAGGCAAAGTGGTTCAGGTGATGAAATGAAGAAACAAGCAAAAAGGTGGCGTTTGTTCAAAAGACACACAGGAAGGCACGTCAGTGGGGAACCAACCCGGTGGGGACTGGGGGTTACCTTAGAACCTTACTGTATGTAAAATGGATGAAGTATATGAGTTTTGTTTGAAAAATTAATAATTTTTTTTTCTAAAACGTTGGCTTCATTTTCAAAAATAGACATTTTTTTCTTGAAAATATGCTATTTTACTCTAAGAATATCTTTAAAATCTTTTTTCCCCTTTAAAATATTTTTATTCTCATAAATTAAAAATATATTTCCTATTTAAACGAAATTATTTTATTCTTGTAAAAAAAAGTATAGCTTTTTGTTGTCATGAATATAGAATTTTAATTAAAACATTTCTGTTTTCCGCATAAATGTTCTAAATTTATTTATTTTAAATGACTGTTTTTTGAAAAAATAAATGATTTTTTTACAATTACCCACCTTTGCACAAAAATTTACCTCATTCCCAAAAATATACAACTTACTTTTTCTTTTAAAATTATGCAATTGTATTCTTCTTATATTACAACTTTTTTCTCAAAGATACTATTTTTTGCTCATAAATTGAATTCCTCTTTCTCCAAAAAATGAAACGTTTTTTCTCAAAAATAAATGACTTAACTTTTTCTTTTTATGAATATACAATTTTCCCTCAAAACATAAAACAAAAAAAATTTAACTCTTAAAAATATACCACTTTTTCTTAAAAATATGCTATTTGATTCTCTTAAGATTATTATATTTTTTCCCTCAAAAATATAATTTTCATTCATTCATTCATTCATTCATTTTCTATACCGCTTATCCTCTTAGAGCCGCGGGTATGCTGGAGCCTATCCCAGTTGACTTTGGGCGGGAGGCAAGGTACACCCTGGACTGGTTGCCAGTCAATCGCAGGGCAGACATACAAGCATTCACACTCACATTCATACCTTAATTGTCAAAAACACGGAACTTTTTGTATACATTTTTATTTATTTGTTTTTAAGATTATTTGGGGTCAAAAGTATATATTTTTGGATGTTAAAAAAGTAAAACATAATTAACTTTTTATATAAAACCTGCCATAAAATATATAATGTATAAAACTTGTATCCATCCATCCATCCATTTTCCACCGCTTATCCGGGTCCGGGTCGTCCAGACTTTGGGAAGAGCGTGGCGAGCGCGGAGCTTCCGACCCCCATCAGTGCAAAAACACATTGTGAAGCGCCTGATTGTTTCACACACACAACTAAATCACTTAAAAAAGAAAGAACCACGTGGTGCGGCCCGGGTCCGTGGGCCCGGCAGGAGAAAACGGACCAAGTAAGGCGTCTCGCTTGTCTGTCTGTCACT
>QODF01000044.1:70483-245351 GCA_024372805.1 Oostethus manadensis
GTGTGCCGTGGGAAATCATCCACACAATATTTTTTGAAAATGAGTCCGCCAATAATGTGCATTGCTGAGTGTCGGTGCTGTCCAATGATCGGCAGAGTAATCATGTGAGAAGCTTAATAGGAGTAGGTGGCAACACTTTATATTGACTTTATATTGTTTCTATAGGCTACAGAGATTCATGTTTACATTTTCTGCTGGTGGTGTGCCTTGGGATTTTTGGAATGAAAAAAAAGTGTGCCTTGGCTCGAAAAAGGTTGAAAAACACTGTCCTAAATTAACAATTAAGATTTTCCCCCCAAAAAATGCCACATTTTTTTTCTGTGAAATGAAAAGCTGAAACTGAGTGGGTGTGTGTGTGTTCAAGATGGACACAAATTTAAAGGGACAGTACAACAATTTTAGGAACCAAAAATCTGCGCAAATTTACCTTCAAAAATGAAATCAGAAGAGTTGGGGTTATTTTTGGCTAAAATGGGCAGAGTGGCCTGATTTTAGCGTGATTAGCATAGCATTAGCATTCATGTGGGTTAGTTCACAGATTAGGTGAGAGCAAATAATGTTTAGATGTAGACTTCAGGGACAGAATGGTCCCGCTTATAGCAAGGAGGGATGCCGGGAGGGAGGGGGGACAGTGGAGAGGAGGCGGGGAGAGGGGGAGGCGAGTTCGCTGGAGGAGGAGGTGGGGGAGGAGCGGAAGGTCGGGAGGAGAAAGGGGGAGGTGGCGATAGCAGGTGAAGGTGGGGAGGGTGGGAGAAGAATAAAGAGGAGGAGGGGCTGGAAGGGCTCCGGGGGCAGGAGGGAAGCGGGGGGGAGTAAGGCAGGTCGCACAGGTGGGGGAGGACTGGGGCGACGGGGAGGAGGTAGACGGGGGGCGTGGGCGGCGGGGAGGGGAAGCGGAACACGGAGGGAGAGGAAGAGAAAAAGAATGGATGAACGGGGAGAGGAGAAGGAGGAGAGGAAGAGGAGGTGGGGCTAGAGAGGGAAAGGCCGGTGTGAGACGTTTGAGAACACAGCGGGAGCGTGGGAGATCTAAGAGGCTTTGGAGCTATTTCAGGTTGCGCACAAACAAACAAACAAACAACAAAGGAGGTTAATGACAAACAGGAAGTGACCAGGAGGCTCGTCTGGATCAGTCAAAGATGATCACGTTGCGGCTTTTTGAGGAAACAAGGAGGAATCTGCATGGGAGCTAGCAGCCATGTTGGATGACTTAGCTAGCAGTGCTTGGCGTCGAGTCAGAATCTCTGCAGGAGTTAGTCTGAGGAAGAGGAGGAGGAGATCTGCCGGCCTGAAGAGAGGATGTAGCTGGGAGGAAGCGAGGAGGAGATGACGTCTTAACACACGCTGGGGTGAGGAAAAACTAACAGTTGGCGATGCCTTTTCCAACGTGGGTGAAGGCGTCGCCACTGTTAAGAGGAGGAGTTAGTCTGAGGAGCATGCACGCAACATGGCCCGCACCTCTGACCCCGACCTGTCCAGACCACAACATGTCACGTGCTAATTCAAGTGACACGTCCTACGGCGGCCGTGTCGGGGTCGGAGCACAAACATGGTGACGTTCTTACCAGAGGGAAGGGAGAAAGGCAGGAGGAGAGGAACCAGCAAGCAAACTAATGTGATGCTCATAAAGCCAAAGAAAAAGCAAAGGCATGGACTGCAAGCCATCAAGCAGCGCTGTGACCCGAAACATGCCCGCGTGTGGAAACGACAAAACAAAACATGCTTCAGCGCTTCGCAGTTCAGTTAAAAACTAAAAGAAAAATCTAAAATAGATGATGTACATGAACTAATATCTTACACGCTTTCTTTAAAGTTTACGTGTTTGACTTAACGGCAAACTGCGTCACCTATGAAATTTACAATAATTTTAAAAATACTATTTGGATATAATGTAGATAAATATTTCAATAAAATAATTTACCTGCATTTAATATCTGAAGTGCAACAAATTAAACGTAACATTAAAAAAAACAACAAACTGCTAGCTGGTAGCTGACCAATAAGAACATACAAAATAAAATTTGAATTATTAAAACAAACAAAAATAAAAGTTAACACTTTTTAATTTTCTTATTGTGTTATTATTAATGTTTACATTTTTCTAGGTTTCAAAATTAATACCAAACTTCTTCTTTTCCTTTGGGTTTATCCCTTCAGGGGTCGCCACAGCGAATCAATTGCCTCCATCTAACTCTGTCTTCTGTATCCTCTTCTCTTGCGCCAACTACCTTCATGTCCTCTTTCACTACATACCTAAACCTCCTCTTTGGTCTTCCTCTAGTCTGGTCTCCTGCCTGGCAGTTCAAAACTCAGCATCCTTCTACCAATATATTCACTATCTCTTCTCTGGACATGTCCCAACCATCTCAGTTTGGCCTCTCTGACTTTATTTTTAAAACCTCTAACATGTGCTGTCCCTCTGATGTGCTCATTCCTGATCCTGTCCATCCTGGTCACACCCAAAGAGAACCTCAGCATCTCCATCTCTGCTACCTCCAGCTCTGCCTCCTGTCTTTTCCTCAGCAGCACTGTCTCTAAACCAAACAACATTGCTGGTTTTGTACACCTTTCCTTTTATTTTAGCTGAAACTCTTCTATCACACATCACACCCAACACTTCTCTCCACCCATTCCAGCCTGCCTGCACACACATCTTTACATCTTTTCCACACTCTCCATTGCTCTGGACTGTTGACCCTAAGTACTTAAAATCCCCCACCTTCTTTATCTCTTCTCCGTGTAACCTCACTCTTCCACTTGAGTCCCTCTCATTTACACACATGTACTCCGTTGCTATGTCCTTGGAGAGTCCATGGAGTCCATGGAGATTCCTTTCTAACCTCATTCGTCAGCCTGTCCATGACCACAGCAAACAAGAAGGGGCTCAGAGCTGATCCCTGATGGAGTCCCACCTTCATTCGGAACTCCTCTGTCACACCTGCAGCACGACTCACTACTGTCTTACGGTCCTCGTACATGTCCTGCACCGCTCTAACATACTTCTCTGCCACTCCAGACTTCCTCATACAATACCACAGTTTCTCTCTGGGCACCCTGTCATAAGCTTTCTCCAGATCTACAAAAACACAATGCAGCTCCCTCTGACCTTCCCTGTACTTCTCAACAACCGCAGAGCAAATACTGCATCTGTTGTACTCTTTTTTGGCATAAAACCGTACTGCTGCTCACAAATGCTCACATTTTTCCTTAGTCTAGGTTTGACTACTCTTTCCCAAAAAATGCCCAAACAAATTTTGGAAGTGATTAACAATAACGATTTTTTGTCATTTTTTTGAGCGATGGTCTCAAACTTTTAAAATTGTATTTGTATTGTAATTGTAATAGATTTTTGTATTTTTGACAATTTTTTGTCACACTGCCCCCTCTTGCTTTTGCATATTGTGACTCTACTTAAAACCTCATTAAGATCCAAATGTGCAAAAGCTCAATTCTAGCAATTTTTCAACTGGTCTTAAGATTTAGATTGGCAGTCTATATACATATGTGTGACCAATCAGTTAATAAGTTGGACTTAAAAAAAAAAAGTAAACCATTTTATTTAAAATTTAACATAAAAAACGGCAAACTGCCAGCTGGTAGTTCTCCAATAAGGCATAAAAGGACATAAATATATATAAGAGACATAAATATAAAAATAAAATAATAACAAATAAATTATATTTATTAGTGTATAAACTTTCCTTTTAGTAAAGTGAAACAGTTTGTTTACAAAAAAACTGGTAAATTACTTTTTTTTAAATAGAGCTATTAAATCAAAATCCTAAAAATGAAAGAATATCTAATAGTATAAGTGGTTTCCCTTTCATTAAAGTGCAACAGTATTTCCTAAAAGCAGACTTTCATGGCGGCAGGGGTTTTTCAAGCTCTGCCTTCTCCTTGGCACAAATGGGCTTCAAAAACATTTGCTGTGCCTCACTTAATGTGTACCGTGTGAGAAATCAGTACACCTCTGTACCAAAGCAAAGGTTCTATGTGGAAAAATGCGATGAGCAATACGGTACACCCCGATTTATTACACTTTAATTTTGGTCAGAAATATTTACAATATTCTACTCTTCATTGCACGACAAGTAAGAATTGGCTTCCGCATGGCAAGGTCGGGTCAAGCGTGATTGCCTTTCTAAGCACTAACGAGGTTTGGGCGTGTCCGGCTGAGAGAGAGCAGGTGAGGAGCGGCGAAGGTAAAGAAGAGAGAAAGAAAGAGTCTAAAAGAGTGAGGAGCTAGGTTGGACTACAATTTACCATCGGACTGTTCCGGGAATACTGCGTTATCATCGGCAAAGCAGCGCGTGCCTGAAATGTTACCGTAGTCAAATATGGGCCCTTCCAGCAAAGTCACAATATCCAAACGATTGATCTTATTCAGCACCGCCGTTAAAGTGTCCGCTGGAGAGGTGAGACACACAAAAGTATTAGTAAGCAAACAAAAATGTAGGAATAACTCAAGCGTGTATTGCGCCTGGCTTACTTGTGGCGTTTTTACCGTCCCTGTGCACCCATCTCTTTAGCAGCATGAAGCTCTGCGCCGTCAGGGAGTTTGGGTTCTCCACCCTGATCAGGTTGATCTCCTCCACGGAGAAGTCCAGCTCCCGCGCCAGCTCTGGAACACATGAAACATACTTCACCACGGAGGCCAAGCACGGCATGCGACAAAATTCATTCCCACGCTTTTTGAGGGGGTTCGGTTACGGACCAAGCGGTGAAAAGCTAAAGTCCACGCCCATAAAAATGTTTTTAGTCTAAAAACATCCCTCTAAACCCTCCCGACATTGATCACTCGTAACACAGTCCAGGTTTAAAGACTATATGTGGTAATGTCAGTCAATTTCCATTACTGCCTATTTTACAGCAGAATTGTCCAAAATGCAGTCCAGGGGCCATTTGCGGCACACATTGTAAAGCATTGTAAAAATATAATTCAACAAGAAAATAATTTTATAAAATAGCAGTAAAAACGGAAAAATCAGTGGTAGTTTAGCCAAAAAAAAGGAAAAATAGTAAGTCAGAATTGTAGAGAATAACATCATAATATTTTAATAATATTATATCTCACACCCATTTCTTCAATTAGCATTTTTAAACCTCAACTTTGAACCTCCTTAAGGTCCAAAAGTGCAAATGTCCATTCTTGCAATTTTTTCCAACTGGTCTTAATATTTTCATTTGGAGGTCAAAACAATGCAAACTACAACCACATTAATAAGCATAAATACCTCTCTAAGCAGAACATTATTATCTGCAGGTTTTGCTTTGGATTATCAAAAGTGTACAGGTGAGATTGATTCTCGGCAGTAAATTGAAAGTGGAGAGAACATTGTGTTCACTTGTTGACTGCAGCACTGTGTCGCACACTAAACATGGATCAGAACCTCTGGTGAACACTCAGAGGGCCACCGGTCAAATGGGCCCGCCCTGCGAGTGTGTATATCTGCACACACACACACGCAGATAGGCGGGGACATGTGCTGCAGTGCAGGTGGTCTGGCTCCTTCTAGGCTGCAGAGACCACGCCCTTAACACTGATGTCAGCGTGCACATCCTCTGACACGACATGCACGCATCCTAACATCATTTGTACACACTATCACTTTCAACCTTCTACTGGTGCACATGTTGTGCTGCTGATGATGGACGTGACCACGCCACTGCAGCACGAGTCTGTGTAGCTACACAAAGTGTCCATCAGATGCCAGCAAAGACTGCAAGAATGGGCTTCGACGTCACTGCTTCTGTTCTTGGCTGGTCTCTTGGGGGTGGGGGTGTTTCGGCTCACCAGTCCAGCTGAGTCCGAGATGGTCTGCCACTATGGCCATGCGAAGGTCTGTCCTCTCACAGGGACTCTGAGGGCCTAAAAAAGGCGGTGCACGACACAACAAAACCAATATGAGATATACGCGAGACGGGCAAATGAACAAATGTGGTGATGAGTAACAGTTTGCTAACTCAGAATAAGATGACACACGAGGGTTTAGAGAAGTAGCAACAGGGAATGAAAACAGGAACATAGTCTACTTTTTACACCTGAATCACGTGTCAAAATATCCACTAACTGGAGATCCCCTGCTTTTCTGGACAAAACCTCCCCAGTGATTGAGTTAGTGTATTTTTTCACAAAACAGAAGAAAGTGAAGTCCAATCGAAGGAGTCTGTGAGGCCAGAAAAGTCTTAAATGTCCAGTCCTGTTAGTAAAGTGTAATTTTTGTTCCAAGTCACAAGCAATCCACCATCAGGCAACATTCCCATCCACTGATGAAAACAACTCATGGCTGACACTAGAAACCAGAAACCATCTGAGCAGGCATGCGTTCGTGCTTACCTGTTTACCCTAGCTCATAAACACATTGTAATGGGACTGTGAATGTAGACCCTCCATACAGTAGGTGGCGGTATGGATCGTAACTTTGCTTCTACGCACCTGGTCTCCTCAAGAATAAGAAACTGTCGCAAGAGGCAAAGGAACCAACTTTCAAATTTTCTCTTGCTTAAGAAAACACTCAATTGCACCGCATAAAGCAACAGAAGCTCACTAACCCAAACGCCAAACCGATTCATCACGCAAACAAAAACAGAAAGTTAACACACGATGCAACCTCATCCACTGCATCAAAATACACGCAAACATGATGTCCTTAGTCTACTTTTGATGCCAGCATATGATGGTACGTTCAAAAAGAGCCCTTTTTGTAGATGTCCTCCATATGCTGGACTCCCAATTCAAATAGCCATAGGTGTCTGGGCATGTGAGTCTGCCCTTCATCGTCTTTGTGACGATCACCTCTCCCCTCACATATCTTCTTGTCCTTTCGGCTGTTACCCATATTAACTAACATTTTTGTATGAGAGGAAGCCATTTTTTCTATTGATTTCTTTTCTGGTTTGCAAGTTTTATTAAATTGTACCTCTCATGATTCTCAAAGAACTTGTCTCGTCTTGTATCTATTTTGGAGCCAGCAGCAGATTTTCCCTTGATAATAAAGCACACGCATTAATGCCTCCCTCCCCCCCGTCCCCGTGTGAAACACTGCATGAGGTCTGATTGTCAAGTCTGGCCAATGAATTGTTTTCTCAGCGCAAACACCACCAAAGATGACATCTATGGACCGAGCAAGCAGAGCAAAACCAACAAAATGTCACAGTTGTTAACGTCTAAGTCTCAACTGAGGTTCTTTGTCATGTGGCGAGTTTGACAAGCTAATCAAGAGTGTCGTTTTACCAATCCTTGGAGAGGCTCCTTCGGTTCCATATGACAGGTAGAGGAGAAGCAGGTTGGGTTCTATACCCAAAAAACTGAAAAACTGGGTGCAATGAAGCCATTTCATTTCATCAGAAGACTACAGACAACCGTCATACAGTTCTACTATGCAACATCATTAAGTCCGACAAATTGATGAACGTTGGTACAGATCCAAATTAGGATTACTTCATCTTGGCAGTGGTCTGATCTTGAGAGTGAGTGACTGTCTCTATGGTGTTAGTATGCGGAGTACAGATGGTCACTGAACAATATGTTCAAGTAGAACAGTTTGTGTCTCAGTATGGTCTCAATATTCACAGGCATAAAAAACACAATCAGTGCGCATAAAGACCACTCAACACACTCGATGCCGCTCTGTGCGCTCGTAGTTGCCCAGTGTACCTTCTATGCTGAGATTTTCCCTTAGACATTTCAGTCCTCAATTTTCAAACTAATTCTACCGCCATGATGGCCTGCCAAACTCTGATTGGCACTGACCTGGAGACAGTAGGTGTTTAAAATGATCAATTACAAAAGCTTTCTATTCAATGCCCGTCCTCAGTTCCAAGTACGCAGAGCGCATAGAAGGCACAAAGAGTGATGCACAAAGCGCCAGAGAGCAGTTATTTAGAGGCAGCAAGTGGTCTTTATACACTCTGATTGTAGTCTTTTGCAGGCAAAAGGTGTTTATAGTGTTTCTTTTCTTCTGAGAACTTCTAGTGCAGCTATCCACTCAGGCGCTCTGTGTGACGTTTGTTCCAAAGACTTGTATCCCTCCAAGTGCTTGCCCATGTGGGGTTCGGTTGGCACGAGGAACGTGCTTCTAGACATGCTTGGTGTAAAGTCTGTAAAGTAGTCTAAGGAAAGCCACAAATGCTAATGTGAGGTTTGTACGGGTCAAACATAACCTACCATGCTAGAACTGAAAGAGCCTTTCGCAAGAGAGTTTAGAATTTGACAGACTCATCTCCTTCCATCTAACTTCTACGTACTGCCAACAAGTTACCCACAAACGGCTTTGTCAGACAACACAATGACACAAAAACGTGATGGCTAGATTGCATGACACCACAAAGCACCCACGACAGCTACATGCATCAGAGAGAGAGAAATACACAGAAAGTGCTTAGAAAGAGTTTACAAACTAGTCGTGTTTGCCGTGACGGGACTCGTGATTGGTTGATCAACCTTACTCCGTTCCTCCTTCTGCTCCTCCCCTCTATGTGTCGGCCTACTCTTCCACCTGTTCCTCTTCCTCAGCCTCTGACTGCTGGCCTGCTCAAGCTCAGCACTCGCGGCTCTAGCAGAAGGTGTTGATGTGGTGGATGTGGAGGTGCGTGAAGGGCAGGAACTTCTAGATGGTTCTGAAAAGAATGTGTCCCTGCTCGTGCAGCGTTCTTGGTCCTCAACAGGAGGTGTTGTCTCCTCTAACTTTGGCTCAGCCTCCTTGGAAATGGTTGGGTCCAAAGGATTATGTACATGCCTACTGACTGACTTAGGTGCGGTGTCATTTGTGCTACGTATTTGTTGGCTTGTAGGAAAGTGCTTATCTTTACATCTGTGTTCATCTGGCTGTGTGTCGCCCTTCCACGTGCGTGTGATTCTTAAAGGCTTGTGCTGGCTAAAATCTTTCATGGCTTTCACTGATTCTAGATTTAGGAGCTAAATTCTCAAAAGATTCCAGCCTTATGATATGTGTCCTGATGACGACTCTATTAGATTTTTCTTGTGTCCTGTTAGTGTCAATGTCTCTGCACAGTTGATGTTTGGGGATTCTCACTGGTATCCTGGACTTGTATATCAGTTTTTAGACCTCTTTGGGTCCTGTGCTTCGTATTGCCACATTAGTAAGACCACTTGCGTCGTTTCTGTGGTTGTCTAGCTGGCTCAAAGAGAGTTCTATCGGGTTGGACCTGTTACTGTCAGCTTGAATAACATTTGAGTGAACACAACAAGGGGCAGTGGTGTTGCTGTGGGTGTTGATACTCAATGATTGTGGGTTTATCAGTCTTTGTGAAGATGCAGTAGAGCCATTTGGGCTTTGGCAGAAAGTGCTACCCAAATTGCCAAATATTCCTGATGTGTTCACAGGAATGCTAAAATTTGAGAGACTTGGTATATTACAATTTGGAGGATTTGCATAGGTTACGACATTTGTACCTGAAGTTACTACATTATCAACAGTGCTATTACATCCCGTTCTAAACGTGGAGAATGTCGGTTCATTTGTGTCTCTACAGAAGCTGCTAACAGCGTTTGACATTTATAGCTGTTTCTACTAGAAATGTCCTACTATGTAGGAACATGAGGGACAATTACATGACTACATTTTGCATCCTGACCTTGTCTCCTGAGGAGGCATCTATATATCTATAGGTTCCCTGACCCTGTACCTGCCCGTTGAGAAGGAATGCTCACCAATCTGAAAAAACTGGAGCCTCTCCTCCACCATGTCCCTCTTGCTCATGTCAATCGCACCACTGCGCGTCATCTCAAACATCTTTCCCTCGTGGAATGGGAAGGGGTTTGGCTCACTCGTCGGCGTGCTATCATCTGTTGGCGTTCGGGCCGGGGTGGTGTCTGCCGTGGTGGCCTGAGACTGGTCGTCGACTGCCAGCCCGAAAGGCTTGGGCTCGCCGTTGCTTCCCTGCGTTTCTTCCATGTCAACAACGTCTTCTTCGCTGCCTTTACTGGGCCAGGGGTCAAAGTCCAATCCTTTAGTGGCGACAGTCTTAAAAGGAGAATTAAACTCCTCCTCTAACTTATAACTAAAGTAAGTATCTGAAAAACCCTCTTTAGTTGAGGGTTTCTGTTGGTTCATTTCAAAGCCATTATTACATTTTTCACCATTTGAAGGAAAGTCTTCATTCTCCTTCTGACACTCCTCTGGGTTTTTTTCCTCTTCAATAACTTCAAGTTTAGACTGCGGAAAAGAACGTTCCAAGGATCGAAATGTGTCAACCGCCCAGACATCTCGCCGACTATCTGGGGTTCCTAGCGACTTTAAATCAGCTTGTTCATACATGCCATCATCCTCATCTTGGAGATCATATCCATCTAAGGAGTCTATCTCTGTTGCATCAGTATCATGGGAAAATTCAGCTGTTGTGGCGAGTGAACAGTCTGTTATAGACTGGTCATTTCCATTTTGTTCATACTCATAGTCCTCTCCCTTGCCATTAGAACCATTGCAACCGTTAAAACCATTAGTTCCAACCGCAGGTTCTTTGTTGTTTCCATTCTTGTCATGTTTTTTCAATTTCTCCCTCCTCTTTTGTTCTTCATCCTCCCTGGGAGTATTGAAGGTGATTTTTCTACTGGGGATTGGGTGAAAGATTGACCCTTCGTCATTGTCTTCACCATTTGACTGACTATCCTCTCCCTCAGGTGACACTGGTGAAGGAGGCTGAATACGTATAATTGGCTCAGTCAGCATCTTCTTGTCATGGTCCTCCTGTAAATTCACTTCCATCATTTCTGTTTCAGTTTCTGATGAAGCACAAGAACCTTTCCTGTCTGGATCGGATGTTTCTGAGAGATCCAAAGGAGGGGGAGGGGGGAATTCAATGTATGCCACCCCTTTGTCTTTTGAGACGTTCTGCCCTGCTTTTTCATTATAGCCGTTGATTGTGTTTTCTTGCAGAATGGAACTATTTTCAAATATGTGATAGTTATCAGTCTCTTTACTTTGTAGCATATTAGCATTAGCAAGGTCCGCTTGAGTTTTGCTCTCACTTGGGGCATCTTGAAAGGAGAAAATGCCTCTGTTTTGGTCATCTACTTCTAATTCCTCAGATACTTCCATGATGGGGCTGGGTTGACCTGTCAGTAATCCCATGAAGCCATCAGGGGTCCTGGAGGTGAGGTCATAGCTGACCTCCTCAGAGCTGGGAGTCTCAGGCGTAAGGGGGCTTTTCCCTGAGCTATCTATGAAAGAGATCTGTTCTAGAGTGTCGTCATCGGGGCTTATGGGAAGCACAGAGTTCTGTTTGATGGCCTGCAGCGCCCCCTTGGTCTCCCGCTCTGCCTGACGGCCCACCTGGAGGCTGACATAAACAGGCAACGTTTTCATGCCTTTAAAGTTCTCTTTGGTTGCTGCATCAGCTGAAGGGGTAATGACCTTCTCCAGAATGTCTCTCGAACTGACTAAATTATTGGAGTTGGAATCTTTAGGAGCATTATCAAGAACCTCAAAAGTTACATTTTCATTAGTTTTTGATGAGGTTTTCTCGAGGCTTTTACTTTTAGATAACGTGGGAATCTGTGATGGTTTTGTTACTGCATGTTTCTTTGGGAGGTCATTATCATTTAGACTAGATGGCGTTCTTACAGGAATGTGAGAGTCTGACTTTTTTCTGACATTTTTATTTGTCATTTCCTCGCTATCTTTACTTGAAAGCTCAGCTAAGATGTTCTCTGTGACTCGATATTTGTTAACATCTCTTTCTTTCTCAGGCCTATTATTGCTAGCATTAATATCTTGAGCGACAATAGAATGAGCATCTTTACTGATGCCTTTCTCAGGCTCAACCACACTACTTTGTCTCTGTAGTGAGAGCTTTGGGACATTTCTATTCACTAACATATCTCCAATGTGTTTTGGGGACTGAGGTTTGTCACGTTTATCATCAAGATTACTTTTGGGGGTTTCCTCTTGTAAAGTTTCACTAACTTTAGATGCTTTTTTGTCAGCTAAAGATTGGTAAACGAGTTTGCTGTCCTGTAATGTCTTTATTGAAGGTTTTGGCTGAACTGGAGGGGAGATTTTGGTTGGACTGGACTGACCTGTCTTCTGAGACTCAGATTCAAATTTCATCCGCACGGAGCTGACTCTGGATGTTAATGTTATGTGGGCAGGTGAAGAAGGTTCAGATTCATTGATCTTAGTTTGTTGTTTTATTGTATCGCTTTTCTGAGGACTGCTTGGCAAGCTAAAGCTTTTCTTTTCAGTTGGTATAACGCTGCCAAATGTTCTACCAACAGAAGGCTCCCTGAGTTTGCTTTTATAGACTCCCTCTTCACATGCCTTGGTATTCTGTTGTGTTTTCTGAGGACTGCTGCAAGTTGAAGCGGGCCAGGACCTCGGTTCTTTTAGTTCTCGTCTGACGGGTTTTTTCTCGGGTGACTGAAGCTCATCATTGAGCTTTTCTGTTTTGTCACGGAAAAATTGGGAAACCTCACAGAGCTTTTCTTCTGCCTCCTTCACAGATTGGTCTACCCGGTCCTCATAGAGAAGCTTGTCCCTGCTTCTGTCGTGTTTATCCTCAGTAAATCTCATCCAAACAGCATGTTTGGGACTACCCTGTTCTGTTGAATAATGGAGAACTGTAACTTTATCAAACTGTGGTTGTTCATCTCTGTGTAAAAACGTTCCCTGTTTTGGAGAACCGTCTTTTGATGACTTAGAAAGAAACTCTTTTTGGGGGCTAGCATGCTGCTGACGTATGTCATGAGATGTTAGGTTTTTGTCAGCCATCATTGGAGAATCTTCTGTGTCTGAATGACATGTTGATGCTGCATCAAGTTTCTCTGAGAGGAGCATTTTCTCAGCAAACCTGTAAGACTCACCTCTGATCTCTGATAGCTCATCATCACAGTATTCTATGGAATGCTGACTGAGCAGTTTTAGCGCTTTGTATGAATCATCGGCTATCAGCTGTGCAGAGCTTGGTCGACTGTCATCCTCCTGCGACACTGGGGTGTTAACACGAGAGGTTTCCAGGAAAGAGGGCAAGGATTCTTCGACAATCAGCTCCTCCTCTTCTTGTTGGTTCTCATCATAATGAAGTAGTTCCTTAATACTCCTGTCCCCTTTGTAGACATACATCTCAGGGTGTTTCTTCGTTTCCCTGATGAAAACCTCAGTTGGCTCTGCTGTGCTGTGGCCCTTCTCAATATGAACCTCAATTATCCTTTCTACTTTGGGTTTGGATTTAGTGTCTCTGTCAAGGAACCTAGGAGATAGCTCATCCCCTTTGACAGAGTCCTGACTAGCTTTGTGTTCAAAAAGCCCTGCAAGTTCTTTGGATGGGTCCCTACCAGATTGAAAGGCTTTCATGATGTCTCTAACTGACATAGCTTCCTCAATCACTTCAGCGCCATCAGGGATCTGAGGCTTGTGATAGACCATTCTAGTCGTAGTAGTAATGTGAGTTTCTTCTTTTAGACACATGCTCATTGAGTCCTCCTCGGGAACTTTCATCTGGACGGCTGAAGTTGAACTTGTTGAAGGAAGAGCAGACACAGGCTCCATGACAACCAGCTCATCATTAGGCTGCTTGTAATTTTGAATGTGGCCCAACTCCGACCTGCTTTCAGTGACACTTGGGGGAATGGAAGCATCTGTGAATAAAGGCTTGGGCTCTGTACTTTCTGCACTCTGGGGAGCAGAAGGTGTCTTTTCACTTCTGGTCTCAAAGCCGCTATCAGACAGAGGACTCTTGTCCTGCTCGTGAGACAACTCCTCTGGTGATTCAAGAATAGCGTCACCCCCCTGATATGACTCGGCAAGTTTGCTTAGGTCCTTTTCTGATGGAGATCTGATCATTCCTGAGACTGGGGGAGGCATTTTTAGCTTATGCTCCTGTATTGTCATGGATGGTTTGAGGACACGTTTTTGTTTCTCTTCCCCTTCCCCTTTTGCCTCCTCCTCAAACCTACTTTTCAGTTCTGCCATTTTGGAGAGAGAGCTAGCGCCAATGTCGTTGGTTAAAAAGTCAACCACTTTAGCTAATTCTAGGTCTTTATTTGACTGGCACTTAAGCTGATGTGTGTCCTCCTCATAGGAGAGGACATTTCTTTGGGCTTCCTCAATTTCATCCGTACAAAAATCCTCCCACCCATCCTCCTTGACTACTCTCTCTTCAGCTTTACTTTTACTGACAATGTCCTTCTGTAAGATCTCACTGACTTTCACCAAATCTTCCTTGACTTTCTCCACTAAAGTATACGGCTCATCATCATCTAACTTGGTCTCTTGAGGAGTGCTTGTGAGAGACGTTTGGACAGTTTTTGCTGCCGTCTGCGTGTCTGTCTGCAAGATAGCAGTCATCCTCATGAGGTCCTCTTTCATGTCGGCTACATCTTTCAGTATTTCTTGGTTGGATGCTGCGGCACGATGGACAATGGAGGGAGTGATGAAGGGAGGCGATTTCAATTGGGACTTAATTTTTGAAGAAGTAACGCAGGACGACACTGAGGAAGAGGGTGAGGCACGAGGGGAATCGGGAAATGCCATTTTTAGAGACCCTGGCCCCGGCGTCTCTATCATAACATTCACCAATGAATATACAGGAACAGAAACTGTATTTGAAGAAACTGCAGGACCCGGGGAGGCAGCTGCAGATCTCAGAGAACCATAAGCAGAGCTTGCTGTGGCAGATCTACGAGGGGAAGACAGTGATTGAAGAGTGCCGTAACCTGACACAGAGCACGAGTCGATGGCTTCGTTTATGGCAGCGCTGATGCCAGATGTGGCTGCCTGCGTGGTGGCTTGGATTCTCTCCTGAAGGCTGCAGCTTCTCTCCGACTGAAGTCGAGAAGAAGGCGAAGAGGGCGTGGACGAAGATGACGGATATTTCACAGGTGAGACGTTTCCATTCATTATGGACAATTCTGATGAAGCGATGGTCGTCCTTCCAGTGGAGGAGAGAGACGATAGGGATGACTTCCCACCTCGTTGGGTGAGAGTTGAATCACAAGAGGTTTTCAAAGAGGACAGGCTGGAGATGCTTTTTACGGAGGCAGGATTTGATGCTCCTGGATCTATCCTTAAAGGAACACCAGAACTGTAGATGTTGTATGGGGTCTTTGGCGATACTAGAGCTGCATTAGCCGATGACTTATCCGGCACATAACCATTGGGCATTGAGTGAATTGTGGAGGTCCTTGATGTGTACGCCGAAGAAAGACTTTTGACGGATGCAGGATCTGTGACAGGTTTACATGGATTTCCAGAGGACACTATGCTGGCAGATGCCTGCACAGGATACTGACCCTGCTGGACAACTGTTTTAATGGGTGATGGCATAGTCCTGTAAGATCTCAAAGGAGACGAGGGCAGTATGTCGCTAACTGGAGAAGACTGGTTATGAGCTTGAAGTGGAGATCCCATGGTAGATCTAATAGGTGCAGAACATGCAGGTGATGGGGAAAAGGGCCAGGGAGATTTCAGTGGAGAAGCAGCTGCTGAGCCTGCCGGTGAATCGGCAGTGGTGGCGGAACCCCCCACTCCGCCGAGCCTTGCATGGCCAGGGACGGTAATAGGAGCAGTTGACCATGGTGGGTAAGGTCTGGTTGGAAAGACAGGTTTGTGAGGGTGACCAGCAGGCAGTGTTCTTGCTGGTGTGCTTCGCTCAACTGCTGTTTCTTCAGGACAATTTGTAGAAACATGAAGTCATGGGGAAAGAAATCAAAGGAAAGTGGAGTAGTAAACCAAAAACAAAAATGATGTTGGGAAATGGAAAAAAAAGAGGAGGATGCAAAAGAAGAAGAGATCAGAGGAGGGAGAGTTGGTCAGTGAAGCAGTCCTGGTATTTAAGGAAGAACAAACAGCAATTTCATGAAGTGTTCAGATATTTGAGTAATGACTGAAGATGGAATCAAAAAAGTGTTTTAAGGTGTTACTCTGTAATGACAGATGACACAAACACTAAAAACAAGAACCACAACAAAACAGAGTCCAACAAAGCAGCAAAGTAAAATACCACAATGGCGCTGAATTAGCAACAAAAAATGGCAAATGCACCAGTATTACTACAAAAAAAGCTCCTCTCTTTGGACTAACTCTAAAATCAACATATGGATCCTGGTTGGTTCCCTTCTAAAAGTGCCTTTTATCTGTTTGGTCCCAACATTACATATCAGATTCCCAAGACAGGTCAGACCAGAAGTAACAAAGGGGCTGCTGGAGTTTCCCCTTTTCCTTTTTTCCCCAAAGACAAAATTTGTTTTCCAAGACTGACGTTTTGGCCCATTTTGTCATGCATGAGATTGTGTAGAACCAAAAAACGAAAACAACCAAACAGCAAAACAGCCAAACACGACACCGCCAGACATGCATGTCGTTCCACAAATGGAGCTGCCACATCATCACAAAGCCAAAAGACCTCAAAACATAGATGGGAGGACTGAAAAATCAACAATTTCTTTGCTTTGACCCCCCCGCCCCATTGACAAACCTTAAACATGGAGTTGGACAGTCAAAGAAAGACTGATGAATTTGGAAAATCAATCAAATGCAGAAGAATAAGAACATCAACAATGTGGGCAAGCACAGCACACAAATTCCAAAACCACCCACTGATGCATGCAAAAAACATGAACCATGTTGTAAACAAGCATGTGGACAGTGCATGTGTCAGGAAAAAAATACTCATTTACTACAACGCCTTGTACATAATAGTATTGGTAACTGTAATGGCGAGGGTTTGTTAGTGAAAATGACAAACTCACTCAGTGCAGGCTCGGCCAGATAGCTGTAGCGCTTACGTAAGGCTAGAGATGCAAAGGTATGACGTCGCTCGGGCTTTTCAGTCTGCAACAATAGCAAACAACACAAATGGCTATCAGTGGTATGTCGCTGCCTGCTGGAGCAGTATTTAGTCTTCACTGTGTCACATTTCAGCAAACATAATCGTCTTACTTAAATGCTAATTTCGCTTTAGCCATGTGACATCAGCTTTGTACAGATAGCACTATTTACGCTACAACCTCAAGGCTTATGTTTGTAATTAAACATTTAAGGCCTTAACAGTGGCTAACAGACAGGTATCTAATCTTAAGAAGTATTACTAAATGGACTAAAAGCAAATATCTGTATGTTATCATGCAAGTCATAACTTTGATCAACGACATTTCCCTTGTTGAAGCGGCAAGATTAAAGCTATGCTAAGCAGAGCAGGGCTGCTACAGCTTTAGCAGAAGGTAGCGCATGGTGGGGAGGGGGTGTGGTTTACCTCATCCTCGGCATCTGACTCCATTTCCTGGTTCCCAAGATGCATTGCAGAAACGGGGGGGGAGTAACATAATGGAAAGCAGGGGGAAAAGAAACATCAGGGTGTGAAAAAGAAGAGTGATTGACAGAAGCTCCAGCTCTCATGAGAAGCCACTGTGGCAAAATCAGCAAAATATAGAAAAAATCACCACAAGTAAAAGCAAATGAAAAGTCAAAAGCGCCAACATTCAAATGCAAACATCAAAGCCACAAAAAAAGCCAGCCTGATAGCAAATGAAATCTAAACTGTTGCACAAAAGCCCTCAGCCAAAAGCATTCAAACCAAAACGGTCGATAAAATGACAGAGCCGGTGACAAAAAACCACTGTGTAAAATCAATAACCAGTAGATATTGAGAGAAGCCTTAAACAGATAAAAGACACAGTGTTTGGACCACCTTTAGCCTAGCTGAAGCTCTTACTTCCTTGATCATGAGAATGGTTATGGAAGTGACGACACACCATGGGGACTTCTACCTTACCTTTCTGGCGGCAGGAAGCGTGATGTTCAGGTTGCACACAGCCGTTTGTGGAAGGCCTTTTGTGCCCTTACACTCTTTGAGGAAGCTAAGACGACCGCATGGCTCCTGGCTGGGATCTCTAACCTGAAGGTGGGGGAAAATAGCTTCTTTACTTACCGCATGCAAAGATATGATTCATCGACCACAAAGCATTACACGACAATCCTTCAGGCTAATTGTCAGATAACGGCTAATGAGAAAGTTTTTTCTTATGCAATGTTAGAAGCACATGGGGCCCTAATAGGCATGTCCTACTTAGCTGTGTTCTCATAAACTGGTTCTAGTTCACATGGAGCAGAAGCATCAGAGCGGCAAACTGAGTATTGACAGTGAAGATCACAAGGTTAGCAGGTCGATCAATTCCAGAGGCAACTAGGTTAACGCCTGTGGATGGGCTCATTGTTTTCAAATCTAGCATGGCATGTCTGTGCCATGTTTGCCCTACTTTCATGTACAGTGAGCATTACCTTGACACAGAAGGGCAACCGGTTCTCTTTGAAGGCATAGAAGTTTAGAACTAACTGCTGACCACTTTTGGTCAAAGGAGCCAAGTTGCCATAGCAATCCACATAAATGGGTCGACCTTCGAGAACCTAGGTGCACACAAACAAGTTAGAACCAGAGCGACAGCCATCAAGATACACCCAATTTCAACACGAGTACGCACCTCAATGTCTTTGCTCCTGGCAACCTCCTCAAAGTTCTCCTGCTGTTCCAAGGTCTTGTCAACCTTGTCATCCGTCATACAGAAGCACCTCAGCTTGGACTCCACCGGGTCGGTTATCTTGGCAAAGACCACAAACTTGGCCATGTAGGGAACGCAGATCAGCTCCCTGTACATCTGGGAGGCCAAGCCCACTGTCTCTGGGATTTGGTGGCAGTCTGCTAGCCAGAACCTGGCAGAGACGTTGGTCGTGAAAGAGACGCAGTCATTGACAAAGGTGAGGGGAGTCGTGCCTGTTATGTCTTCCCACTGTGCTGGCGATGTACCACCTGAGAGACAAGGATAAAATACAACCTGAAGAAACAGGATGGCACCATGTGTTCCGGCAGAACCCTAGGTCGAGCTTTGTAGCAGATACATGTGGCAAAACATTGTATCCCCAACGCTTCAGTGACTCGGTAAGTACAGTATGTAACACACATTGTTCACAGGGTGTGTTTCAAATGATCACTATTAGTCCCACCATCTACAATCAGCATACCTGTGATGCTGCAGAGAAGGCGGAGGCAGGGAGTGCAGTCTCCTTTGTATCCATTGGAAAGCCCCTCCCCCGAGAGGGGTGGGACTGGGATCGTCATAGTGATGGGTTTATGGAACTTCCTCCTTCTGGGCTCCACTGTCACAATTGGGCTAAAGGTGGCTCGGTTACCAAGGATTTTTTTCACGGTCTCGTCTGGTACAGGCTGAGCCTGATAGGACAAAAGCAACGGACAACGATCATCTGGTTTGCTTCTTCTTGTTTACATGTGTTCTTACTTTACTCACCTGCAGCCCAACCTTGATCTTCTTGGTTAATGCCCCTTCTGGAAAGGAGGCCTGAACCAATGGGACACTCCGGCTGCGGAGCGTCCCGCCCTCAGGTCCCATTTGATGGGTTTCCTGCCTAATCCGAGACACTACAGCGAAGTACTGGGGGAAGTCTTTGGTGATGATGCGACAGATCCTCTTCTTCTGCAGCTCCTCGGTGTTGTCCAGTTCTACATGGAAATTAAAAAAAACATGACATCAGGTAATGAATGCCAGCAGAGATGGCTGTGGTGGAGGAACCTCCCACTCCGCCAAGCCTTGCTTGGCCAGGGACTGTAATAGGAGCAGTCGTATGGTGGGTAAAGTCTGGTTGGACCACACACTCCCTGACGCCAGGACATCAGTTTGACAGTTCGACACCTAGCGCTCTTTTCTCTCATTCAGTGGACCCTAGTTTCGAGCTATGTGGTTGAGCCACATTCAGGCATGTGCTAGGGCGGCTCAATCGGAGATGAGTGAGGTTTAGGGCGGTGATTGTAACAGACCTCCTCCCTGAGTCACCACCTTATCATGGTGGAGGAGTTTGCGTGTCCCAATGATCATAGGAGCTAAGTTGTTGGGGGCTGTCATGCCCCTGGTAAGGTCACCCATGATAAACAGGTCCAAGGGGAGGGACCAGACAAAGAGTGGCTCAATAGACCCCAATGATGCACAATAACAATGGACTTCGTTTTCCTTCGCCCTGACGGGGGTCACCGGGGCCCCCCTCTGGAGCCAGACCTGGAGGTAGGGCACGATGACAAGGGTCTGGTGGCCGGGCCTGCACCCATGGGGCCTGGTCGGGCACAGCCCGAAAAGGTAACGTGGGTCCCCCCTCCCATGAGCTCACCACTCGTGGGAAGGGCCAAATGGGTCGGATGCAAAAATAGCTGGGTGGCGGCCAGAGGCGAAGGTCTTGGAGGGCCGGTTCCTCGGCTACAGAAGCTAGTTGGCGGTACGTGGAATGTCACCGCTCTGGTGGGGAAGGAGCCTGAGGTGGTGCGTGAGGTGGAGAAATTACGGCTAGATATAGTCGGACACACTTCAACGCACAACAAGGGCTCTGAAACCAGTCTTCTCAAGAGGGGCTGGACTTTATTCCACTCTGATGTGGCCAACAATGAGAGGCGATGGGCAGGGGTGGCATTTCTTGTTGACCCCCGGCTCAAGGCCTGCACGTTGGAGTTTAACACAATGTCCAGATTGTTGTCTTCGCTTATGCGCCAAACAGCAGTTCAGAATACCCACCCTTTTTGGAGTACTTAGAGGGAGTACTAAAAAGTGCTCCCTCGGGGGATTCCCTTGTTCTGCTGGGTGACTTCAACGCTCATGTTGGCAGCGACAGTGAGACCTGAAGAAGTGTGATTGGGAGGAACGGCCCTCCTGATCTTAATCCGAGCGGTGTCTTGTTAGTGGACTTCTGTGCTTGTCACGATTTGTCCATAACGAACACAATGTTCAAGCATAAGGGTGTTCACATGTGTACTTGGGACCAGGACACCCTGGGCCACAGTTCGAAGATTGACTTTGTGGTTGTGTCGTCGAACTTGCGGCTACATGTTTTGGACACTCGGGTGAAGAAAGAGGCGGGGAGCTGTCAACTGATCACCATCTGGTGGTGAGTTGGTTCCGATGGTGGGGGAGGATGCCGGTCAGACCTGGCTGACCCTAACGCATTGTGAGGGTCTGCTGGGAACGTCTGGCAGAATCCCCTGTCAGACGGAGTTTCAACTCCCACCTCGGGGAGAGCTTTGACCATGTTCCGAAGGGCAGCGGACATTGAGTCCGAGTGGGCAATGTTTAGTGCCTCCATTGACGATGTGGCTGATTAGAGCTGTGGCCTTAAGGTGGTCGGTGCCTATCGTGGCGGTAATCCCATGACCCATTGTTAGACACCAGTGGTGAGGGATGCCGTCAAGCTGAAGAAAGAGTCCTTTAAGGCCGTTTTTGCCCATGTGACTCTGGAGGCAGGTGACAGGTACCGCCAGGCCAAGTGGTCTGCAGCTCTGGCAGTCTTTGAGGCAAAAACTTGGACACGTAAGATCAGAGAGGCCATGGAAAACGACTTCCAGATGGCTTCAAAAAGATTGTGGACCATCATCCGCCGTCTCAGGAAGGGGAACCAGTGCACAGTCAACACTGTGTATGGTGGGGACGGTGTGTTGCTGAACTCGACCCGAGATGTTGTGGACCGGTGGAGGGAATACTTTGAAGACCTCTTTAATCCCACCGACACGTCTTCCAACATAAAAACAGTGTCTGGGGACTCTGAGCGGGTTAGCCTATCTCTGGGTCTGAGGTTACCGAGGTGGTCAAAAAGCTCCTTGGTGGCAAGGCCCCGGGGGTGGATGAGATCCACCCGGAGTTCCTTAAAGCCCTGGATGCTGTGAGCGTGTCTTGGTTGACGCGACTCTGCAGCATCGCGTGGACATCGGGGTCGGTTCCCCTGGACTGGCAGACCGGGGTGGTGGTCCCGCTTTTCCAGAAGGGGGACCGGAGGGTGTGTTCTAACTATCGTGAAATCACACTCCTCAGCCTTCCCGGTAAGGTCCGAGTCCATGGTTCTCACCCGGGAAAGGGTGGAGTGCCATCTCCGGGTCGGGGATAAGGTCCAGATTGGTGCAGCGTCTGCAGTGATGCGGACTCTGAACTCGTCTGTCGTGGTGAAAAGAGAGCTAAGCCGAAAGGCAAAGCTCTCAATTTACGGGTCGATCTACATTCCTCACCAATGGTCATGAGCTTTGGGTAGTGACCGAAAGGACAACATCGCGGGTACAAGCGGCCGAAATGAGTTTTCTCCACAGGGTCGTGAGCTCTCCCTTAGAGATAGGGTGAGAAGCACTGTCATCCGGGAGAGACTTCGGGTAGAACCGCTGCTCCTCCGCATTGAGAGGAGCCAGATGAGGTGGCTCGGGCGGCTCCCGGACGCCTTCCTGGGGAGGTGTTCAGGGCACGTCCAACCGGTAGGAGGCCTCGGAGAAGACCTAGGACACGTTGGAGAGACTATGCCTCTCGGCTGGCCTGGGAAAGTCTCGGCATCCGCCGGGAAGAGCTAGACGAAGTGGCCGGGGAGAGGAAAGTCTGGGCTTCTCTGCTTAGGCTGCTGCCCCCGCGACCCGACCTCGGAAAAGCGGAAGAAAATGGATGGATGGATGGATGGATTGTAACAGACGCTAGCAGGAATGGCTACGCGAGTAAACCTCACACCACGACGCCTTACAAGTCGAGTAAGTGCTTTCCACTCTCATTTGGTAGATGCTGGTTTGAGCCCCAGGCATGCGCTGGGGCGAACCAGTTGGATTACAATGACACTAACTGACATTCTCACAAATATTCCAAGCGAGCAGGTCTTTACCTTCATCCATGCCATTCAGGAGCTGACGCAGGTCCTCTGTCTTACAGTCGTACAGATGCTCCTTCCAGGTTTCTCCGTTCTCGCTTCGCAAGAGGATGAGTTCTCGCTCCTGCCCCCGCATGGAGCCAAAGTGGGGAATCTCCACTATGACAGGCCTGGTAGAGAGATGTGATCACACATTGACTCGAGCAGCATGATCTAGAGTGGTTAGCAGTGGCAGCTAACAACATATTCCACAAATTCTATCTCTAAGTCTAACAAAGTAGAATCCATTCTTTCTTCTACCGTCTAGAGATAAAGTAGGTGTAGGTGTGAAAGGCCAGTGGTTCTGCTGGGGGTTTCAGCCATGTTTGTAGCGAGCATACAGTTGTTAGCAGAGCAACACACCGCAAGCTGCCCATTGATTCAACAAAGAGAAATGCAACATGTAAATTGACCAATCAAGGGACAGCAGTGTGTCTAGCTCCAAGCAATACCCAACTGAATTTCTTGGTATAAAGATGGCTTTACAGTCGATCAATGGCACATTCAGGATGTTTAAAGCTTTGCATGAGCTTCACGAAAACAAAGTTTGAAATATAGAAACCTTAGGACTGCTTCAAGAAACAAAGCATGAGCACAACACAAGCAAAGCAGGACAACTGGTAGAAGCATAAGAGCAATCCAAGGGCTTCTATTTGGCGATTCCAGAGACTGAATACCGGAAGTAGACAGAGCCAGCATGACGTCACCCTCTGGTTTATAGACTCTGCTTGATATTTTTATGTTGCTATTGTGTTTTAAGAGCTAAAAAAAGCCGTAATTGGATGCGAGGATGTAGCAAAAGTGGCTAAGACAATAATTTTTCATTTTTTGTGTTTATTGGTCCAAGACCAAGAAAATGATGACCAAGTGTCTAAATCTTTGCTATAATGAGTCCTATCATAACAATACAGGTTTTGATAGTGGTATCCTCGGGTTTATAGGAAGCAGGATGATGCTCTAAAAGGAAACAAAAGTCACATGCCTAAAAAGCGCAGCCCAGTCCAAACAGCCATTGTGGACCAGTGATGTCAGAGGGCTGCCACAATACAACACCCCGCAATGAAGAGAAGTAACAGCAATGGTTTCAAAGCCACTTACTGTACAAAGTGTAGTTTTAGGAAGAAGTGACAACTCAGAAGTCACATTTTTCATACATATGGACAAAAGTATTGAGTCACCGCTCTTAATGAATCCATTTGATGGTTCCTACTTTGTGGGAACGTTATGGAGAAGGACCTTTTCCTGTCTGGCATATGATGTAGAAGAATAGAACAGGTCTAGGTCCAATATCAAGGACCTCACAAATTGTGTGGAACACTGATTCTCAACTGGTGGGTAACAGAGCCATTTTCAGTGGGTCGTGGGTGCCCTTTGCAACCCCCCCCCCCCGTACAGACCCAATGTCTATGAATGCACCTCATGTGTCTGTGCTATTGGCCTGCTACGCCACGGCGGGGCGAGTGTCATGTTTATGGGCGACTTTGCCAAGCTTTGTCAAGGAGTGTATGCTTGACGGTCCAACTCGCAGCTGAAAATATCTGCTGGAGAGGACCAGGTGATTAAGACAGAGACAGTGTTGCGTAGGGGAATACTGCTAATCTAGAAAGATCAGAGTCCCCCCACTTTCCATTTCCTGGGGCTGGAATGCCGCCCAATACTTTTGGCCATGTAATGTCCTCATGTTACTGTTGGTCGTCCTCCCTTTCAAAACGTCACGAATTTCTTCCTAAAACTACACAGCAACTATATCTGACCATCATGAACTTAAAATCACTGCAGATGTGTAAAACAATCAGCATGATTCAGCCTGCCGTGTTGTGACGGGGAGGAGCGGCGAGAGGTGCAGTGGCAGGTGTGGGTTGGTGGGGCGTTCATGGGTAGGGCGGGAGGATTGGTGGGGACGATGCTGTCTTTGTGCCTACCCAACAAATCTAGTTCCTCTGGGTCCGAGCTGGAGCACTGGACTAACCAGGCTCTCGCCTTCATTAAGAGCTGGCGGCTGTCTGGGAAGATGTAGCTTACTGCGTCCGCCAAACACAAACACACATAAGACACACAACACACACTCATGAGCTCGAGGGACGCAGACGTCTATGAACGAAAACACATTTCCAGCAGAACACACCTTTGTAAAGTGACAACATGGTGGGCAGTTAGCCTTACTTTGCAGAGGCTAACTGCAAAGTGACAAATTTACAGAAAGCGGCCAATCAGGAGGAAGCGGGTGGGGCTAAATCCGCAAGCTCCAACACATACATGTAGGCGCTGAATATTCAATGATGTGTTTATGTTTTACTGTTTCACAAGCTTAAATTGTAGGAAGTAGACACGCTCCAGTAGAAAGGCAGATGGCGGGAAATGGCGGCAGCAGGAAGCGCAGGGAAGATGTCATCAAACCAAGGTGCACCAAGCCGATTAGCAAAGCACCATTGCTATGGATTAAAAAGTGTCACGTCTTACCCCAGAAACTGAGCTCCGGCCGGACCGACCTCCACCAGCCTGCTGGCCAGACCCTCCCCCTCCACCATGGGGGGCGGCGACGCCAGCTTGTGCCTCTTGACCAGGCGGCAGGTAATTCGTGTGGGTGCTGTGCACTTCCTGGGCGGGATGATGATGCGCATGCCGTTGTGACGACTTCCTCTCATGGAGCCGCCCCTGGCGTCCACCATGAAGCTGACCAGGAACCTGGAGAAGGACGAGGAGGAGGATGGAGGAAGAAGTAAAGATGTAGCTTGTCATGGAGAGCGGATTTGGGTTCCATCCCATGCTGTGGTCTTCAGAACACACACAAAGTCAGGAGCATTCTGGGTGGCAATCCGCGGGGCAGGTTTTGTCCTGGATGGTTATAAAAAGGAGATTGAAAGCCAACCCAGAATCCTCCAGTGCCACCAGTGTTTCACCCACATCACCAGCTGGTGTAGTTCGGAGGCGTGTATAAGGATGCATCGCAAATGAAAAGGAATAAACATATATTAGAAGAAAAAGTTATAATAGAAGAAGAAGGTCAAATACAGTATTAATATTTTGAAGGAAAAACACAATAAGCGGCATCAAAAATGGATGGATGGAATATCACAAAAATAAAGCTGCAATCTTTCTCTGACCACAAGATACTTGAACTTCTCTACCCGGGGCAAGACCACACTCCCAACCCAAATGGTGCCATGGACCCTTTTCTGGCTGAGAACCATGGCCTCAGATTTGGAAGTGCTAAGTTTTATGCCAGACGTTTTACACTCAACTTCGAAGCGCCCCAGTAAACGGGTCCTGCTGTGGCCAACAGGACCACATCATCTGCAAATAGCAGAGACGAGATCCTTAAGCCCCCCTACCTGGACTCCTCAGCACCTTGGCTGCACACAGAAATTCTGTCTATAAAAAGGATATACAGAATCTGTGAGAAAAGACAGCCTTGGTAAAGGTAAACTTCTCTCCAGCAGTAATAAACTTTGCTTTAGTTGTGGTATCCTGTATGATAGAAGATGCTGTAGTATCTTCCGTTCACCCTGATTGACTGATCGATTCGTTCTGCTTTCTGGTTTATTTCACATAGTTAAGTTTCTGAAAATTAAGACTTTTTTTTGTAAAATCAGGATTTTATTCCTGTCTACAAAATTTTCAGACCTTATTCTCCAAACGTCACCTTTATTAATTTGATTTACTATTACTGGATGTATTTATTCTTGTAATATTTTTTCAATGTTGTAACACACACAGAACTACACCACTCAGCTCTGGTCAAATGTCAGGTTAGTGTGTAGCTGCAAACAAAACCACACACAATATAAAAGTCATTCACTTCACAAATGTGTGTGTGGGGTGTGCGTGTGTGTGAGAGAGACGGGTTAATCTGATAGCTCTGCACTCAACGACTACCCTGGCTGGGTCACTGGGATCAGTGGCGTCCTTCAAACACAACAGAAAACAATTCCAGAGCACCACACGTCTGGATGGACACACGCCAACGCATTAGGTAAACGCTGCTGTTATGAGGGAACAAAGGGAGGGAGGGAGGAAGTGTGGGTGGGGGTAGGGTGACATCACCGGAAACAACACAAACGAGGTTGTGAGGCGGTGGTAAACAAGGACAATCAATCACACGTGTCGGTCACCTGCTGTCGTATTGCGGGAGCGGGGAGGAAAAACTGCGGGACGGACGACAACAAAGCTGCGTCACATGATTGCCAGCACGCACAGCTTTTAAGTACAGGCAGTCGTAACCATGTCGGCCTCTGCTTAAAGCACACCCATTTTATTAGGCACAATATAATCACAGCCAATAACACAAATGATACCTTTTTGATTGATACTTTCATTGGAATTCACTAGCTTGGGTACTTAATTAAGTACAAATCTTCAAAAAAAGACAAATAATTAGGTATATGTAATAAATACACTACATGTGTATGTACAGTATAAACAAATTGTTGTATATAATATTATTAGTAACTGAAAAACATTACGTTTACCCTTTCCCACCCTTAATAGGAACTACATACACAGTGTAATCAGCTTTATAAGTGTACTGATTGTAACCATTTTCTAAGAGAAAGAGAATATATACTAATTACATACAGTATATATACACATATTAGAGAATACAGTGGTGTGAAAAAAGTGTCCTCTTCCTGACTTCTTATTTTTTGGCATGTTTGTCAAAGGTTTCAGATCATCAAACACATTAAAATATTAATCAACCTACTTAGCAATTTCTAAAACTTTGAGACTCCAGCAAACTACAATGAGAGCCATTATCTGCATATGACTCATCCAAGAGGTCACAAAAGACCCCACAACAACATCCAAAGAACTGCAAGCCTCAGTTGACTCAGTTAAGGTCAATGTTCATGACTCCACTATAAAAAAAGATCTTGATTATCCCAATGAGCTTTGGTAAAATTCTTTGTGTTCTGATGAGACAAAAGTTGAACTTCTTGGAAAGTGTGTGTCCCATTACATCAGGCGTAAATGTAATGGCGCATTCCAGAAAAGCATACCAACAGCAAAATATGGTGGTGGTAGTGTGATGGTCTGGGCTCTTTTGCTGCTTCAGGACTTGCGGTGATAAATGGAACCATCTAGTCTGCTGTCTCAAAAAATCCTGAAGGAGAAGGTCCCGCCATTTGTTTGCAAACTCAAGCTGAAACCAACTTGGGTACTGCAGCAGGACAATGATCCAAAACACACCAGCAAGTCCTCTGAAGGCTGAAGAAAAATAAAATTAAGACTTTGGAGTGGCCTAGTCAAAGTTCTGACCTATTCCTACTGAGATACAGTGAGATGGCCTTAAAAATGGGCTTTATGATGGGAAACCCTCCAATGTGGCTGAATGACAACAATTCTGCAAAGATGGGTGGGTAAAAATTCCTCTACAGCGCTGTTAGACTCATTGCAAGTCATGGCAAATGCTAGATTGCAGTTGCTGCTGCTAAGGGTGGCCCAACCAGTTATTAGCTTTAGGCTAAAATCACCATGTAGCTTTTCTTCTCCCTTAATAATAAAAGGTTTAATTTAAAAACTGCATTTTGTGTTCAGTTGTGTTGTCATTGACTAATATTTCAATTTGTGTGATGATCTGCAACATTAAAGTGTGACCAACATGCAGAAAAAACAAATTAGGAAGAGGGCAAAAACTTTTTCATAGACTACCAAATGGAAAAGTATCTTTAAACTTTTGACTGTGTGTAAACTTACCCGGAGTGTACCGGCGAGGAGACCAGATTGACGTTGTCCATGGTGTCTGGCGTCCAGCTGTATCTCCTCAAGGAGTCGTTGTCACAGTCTTTGGCCAGCGCCAAGTGCTGGCGAGTAGACAGGGAGGTCAATCGGGAAGCACAGAAAGTAGAAACGCAAACCAAACATATCATGCGCTGACTAAAAAGAAAATGTGAACATGAATCAACCTCCAGTCAGTCCTAAGTGTTGATGTGATAGTTTAGTGATCAACAAGCTTCCATGAATGGTCAAAAAAATGAGCGTAATACAGAAGGAAGTGGCAAATGATCAAGCTTCATCATGCAGCATCGTCTACCTTGTTGTGGTGTTCTACAGTGAAAGACTTTTCCTTACAGAGCATCTGGAGCAGCGTGGAAGCAGACAGAATGTTAATCCTCACGTTTACATACATATGTATGCTCACCGATTCTTTTGTCCACTAAATATAAGACGTGTGCTTTGCCCTTGTTCACAAATACACAGCAAATGCTTCAATACACCTCCACCAGACCAAAGCCTTTACTCTTCTATTGATACATAGAGGCAGTCCTCGTGTCCCAACGTTTCTACGTCTGGTTTTGCTGCCTTTTGTGTTGCAACATTTCCTGTTTCCCACGTTTCGCTGTGATATGTGTCATATTCCGAAGTTTTGTGTTTCGACGTTTAATTTTCCTATGTTTCATTTCATTCGTTTTGTGTTGCAACATTTCGTGTTGTTTTGTTATTGAATTTGTTTTTGTTCTGACATTTGGTGTTTTGACATTTTGTGCTGCAACATTTGCTGTAATACGCTTCGTATTCCGATGTCTCATACTCTGTTGTTTAGTTTTGCTATTTTTTGTTTGCTATGTTTTGTTTTCTGACGTTTCATATTCCGATGTATCAACATTTAATGTTGGTGTCTTTCGTGTTCCCATGTTTCACGTTTTGAAGTTTTGTGTTGTGTTGCAACGTTTCCTGTTCCGGCATTTAACATTCTGATGTTTTGTGTTTCAACATTTCATGTTTTGACATTTTGTGTTCCAACGTTTAGATTTATGTTTCGTGTTGCAACGTTTCGTGTTCCGACATTTAGCTTATTTGCGTTGTGTCTATATCTCTGCTACATTTTGTGTTGTAATGTTTCACGTTCCGATGTTTAGTTTTAATACGTATGGTATTTCATGTTGTGATTTTTTTAGTTACCTTTAATGTTCCGACATTTCGTCTTCTAATGTTCCTTGTTGCAATGCTACGACATTTTGAGTTTCATATTGTGACATTTCGTGCTGTGATGTTTAGCGTTCCGACGTTTCGTGTTCATTCATTTTCTATACCGCTTATCCTCATTAGAGTCACGGGGATGCTGGAGCCTATCCCAGCAGACTTTGGGCGAGAGGCAGAGTACACCCTGGACTGGTCGCCAGTCAATCGCAGGGCACATATAGACAAACAACCATTCACACTCACATTCATACCTATGGACAATTTAGAGTCGCCAATTAACCTAACATGCATGTTTTTGGAATGTGGGAGGAAACCAGAGTATCCGGAGAAAACCCACACACGCACGGGGAGAACATGCAAACTCCACACAGAGATGCCCAACGGAGATTTGAACCCAGGTCTTCCAGATCTCCTGACTGTGTGGCCAATGTGCTAACCACTCAGCCACCGTGCGGCCACGTTTCGTGTTCATTCAGTAAACCAACGCTTCAGGGTTACGTAAGCACTCCGTTAATTATAAACACTGTAAATAAACATTTCGGGCTTTTTTTTAACAACATTTTGTGTTTCCACATCTCATTTTGCTGCGTTTGGTGTCGCATCGTTTCCGACCGTTAACTTTGATATGTTCCCAATTCCAACGTCTAATTTTGCCACATTTCATTTCATTTGTTTTGTGTTCCGACATTCCATGTTTTGACATTTTGTGTTGCAACGTTTCGTGTTTCGACATGTAGCTTTGAAATGCTTTGTATTGCGATGTTTCGTATTATGTTGTTTCGTGTTGCGACGCCTCGTGTTCCGATGTTTTGTGTTGAGATGTCTGTTTATGCTACATTTGCGATGTTTTGTGTCCCGATATTTAGTTTTGATACGTTTTGTATTCTGACATTTCATGCTGCGACGTTTAGTTACGTTTCATACGTAACTTTTTTCCCGTCCGTGTCTCCCAGGTTTGAGTCCGAAAAGGAAAGTGAAGACTGGCGAGAAATTAGACATCGGAATATGCTCCAAAAACGGGAGAAGGCCGACCTAAAGTGTTTGCAACGCCGTCATAAAGGATAAAAATGGTAACATGTGAAAAGATCCGCTACTATGAAATGGACAGTGATAATTACACTGCATGGTTTTGTTAATCAGATCTCCTCCACCTAATAAGCCTGTCTCTCCCTCTCTTGCAACGCCCCTTGCAAGACAACCACTGTTTCATTCAATCTTGTATTTAATCCAATCTTTTTTGGGACGGTATGAGCGACTTCAGTGACTAAGTTCCGACAATAAAGTGTGCATTCGGAGGTTAGTTTGGGGGTAAATGAGTGACAGTTGCAGAATCTTCCACTCTAAATGCAATAAAAGTCTTGCGTCAGCATACGTACCATTTCTTTGCTCGGCGCCAGCATCTCCTCGATCATCATGCTGTCCCGCGTGAAGGAGCTGCGGTTCAGCGTGTTGGACCTATCAGAACTGAAGGAACGCAGGCTTGGTGGGGTTGGCGCGGCAGTCACGGGTTACCAAGACAACAGTCACAATGATGAGAGGTGGGGAGTGGGGGTGATGGTACAGGGGAGGTGAACAGAAACAAAAATCATCACATTAAAATTAGGGCTGTCAAAGTTAATGCGTTATTAACGCGATATTATTAAAGTTTCCTTTAACAGCACGTTTTTTTTTTTGGTTATGCGAATTTAACGGCCGCACGTCCTGTTTGAACCTCGGCCAACGGGTGAAAACATTGACCAAAATTGAGAAAGAAGCGGGTATTTTGATTTAAAGCTCTGAAAGATGGCTCTCGCAACAAGACCAGCGTTATTTGTATCTACTTCCGCTGTGACTGGAATTGTCATAGACTTTGTCGTCGAGAGAAGCTGGTACCGAGGCACTTCCTCCTAACGAGTGTCTGATTTTTGGCTTGGAACTGTGAGCTAAAATGTGGGTATGAGCTGCTAGTGAATGGCAGGGGTAGCTGAGGACAGCTATGTAGGGGCTTCTGTCAATTCAGAGCTAGCGGTGAACTAGCTACTCATCAACACTTGAGTAAAACATGTGGACGTTAGAGCAATGTAATTTATTTTGTATTGTGTAAAACTATGACAGGAACAACAATTAAATGCATGACATGAATACAGACCCCCCCATCCACCAGTAGAACCTTGGACTGGTTTTACAGAAAGGTTGTGCACCACAAATATGCACATTAGCACTCAATCACATCATCAGATCTTACCTTCATGTACTCCCAGAGAGTATCAGCATTTATGGGAGCATGTATTAGGTGAGAGAAAAAAGGTAAAAATACTAGTATAGTCTATCTGCACAGCGTGGGAGAACGTAGAAGGTGCGTTCAAAGACTGCAAAACGCTGGGGCAAATTGCCACTCGCATTAAACTTTCAAAAACTGTGGGATTTCTAACTGTCTATCATTTTTGAACAAAATAAATATCCTGTATTTGCAATATTGATATCCCTTAACATAACATTTGGTGTCGTTATCATAGTTGCGTATCAAACAATTGAACATCCCACCCTATTATAGATAAAAATTTGCTATAAAGTGTGCGTTAACTATTTACAAAATGAGATTAATCACGACTAAATATTTGAATCGATTGACAGCCCTAATGAAATGCATGCAGCTTCCGGGAACCAGAACCAGCAGAAACTGCAACAAACACGGATGGGCCTCCGAAATGACACAATTAGACCCAAACTGCTCACTATTTTAACTGAATAGGAGTTTTGGCGTGGGAGCAGGAAAACATGTGAGAGCTTCACGTCAAGAGTGTGTCAGATGTGTGTACGGTTGCTATGACAACGACTTGAGAAGCGGATGATGGACAGTATGTTGATATCGCACGCACGGCGGGTACATGAAGATTTACTGGGATTTGTCACGAGTGTAAACAGAGATGTTTGAGTCTGAGGAGTGCTGAGACGTTCATGGCACATCAAAGCGCATTCCCCATCGGTGACGCGGCGCCTTCCTGCCTGCGCAACCTCGCGGCCTGCGATGACGACTGTAAACTCGGCTGATGCCACCGGCATGGCAACGGGGGCCGAGACTGCAATGGAACAACGAAGACCCTTTTGTGACAGTATAGCTCTGCGTGCTAAAGCGCTAACAGTACAGTCACATTATCATTCAAATGCCATGCTATCTTAGCCTATTTGCTAAAGAGAAACAAAAAGATCAAACTTAAAGGTGCCGACGGATAGTTAGCTGAGCGCCAGCTTTTTTTTTTTTTTTTTTTTTTTTACAAAGTGGGTGGGCGTAAACACATCTAATCCCTCCAGTAATTGGTTCCAGACCCAACTAGGATCCGTCCATTTCCGCCACTAAGTAAAAGTCCTTACTTATAAATGCAATATTTTTATATTTACGTGCATAGAAAACCTGTTTCTGGCTTTCTAACATAATTAGAGCCCTCTAGGCATGAAATAACACCTCTATAGCATCACTTTTACACTTCTACCAATATAGTAGACATAATAAGAGAAAGTAAGCCATATAAATCATAAATAAGACATAATATCGACCCATACATGTTAGCATTGGGCGAGTTCCTTTTTGTTGTTTCTTTTTAACTTTCGGATACTATATCAATTACTGACACCTAGTGGCCAGTGTATAATACTATCATAACGTTTTTGTCTTATGAATGTCACGATCTATGTGTTTGTCATCGTGACAGTTTTGGTTTTCTTGTGTTTCTGGGCCGTTTCCTTATTTTCTTCGCTCGGTTAGTTGCGTGCACCTGTTTTCCCTGCTGTTTGTGTTCAGGTGCGTGCGCCGGTCGGGCGTCGGCTCATTGTCAGTTGTTACTTTTTCCCTCTTCCAGTATCTTTGTTTTGTTCCTGCCGCTGCTTCGCAGCATTATCATTAAAGATTCCTGCCAACCTTACCTGCCTGACGTCCAGGTCTCTGCATCCTCGGGGTCGTTACACCATGCCGCGAGCGAAATATGACAATGAATGCCTTATGTTTGAAATATAGTTCATTTAATAATTTTTGTGCTTGTAAATTCTTAATGTAGGCAAAACCTTGTTAAATTGGCTTAAATATGTAAATTTTTTGGTTAAAAATGGGCCTAATTCACCAACCGATCAGCATGATTTTTTAATACATTTTGGGAAAACACTGAGTGAAGCCGAGAAAAATTTTGAGGGATTACTGTATATGACTTTTCGGTCATAATACATTTATATTTTACAATAAAATTAACTTTATTTGGAAAACATCTGAAAAAAAATGCGATTTATCAATTATTTTTGCACAATGCATGGGTTCGGGTCCCCGGAAACTCCATGAAGGAAACCAAAGATGTTGCAATGAGTAAAACCAGCAGATGTTTGACCAGCGTCACCACAAACACAAAAACCACACACAGTAACACACAACTGGTCCAAATGGTTGCATTAGTAACATCAAAATAAACCTTAGCTCAGACCAGGGATTTATGACATCATCTGTGGCGTGGAGGGGGTGCAGGTTGGGAAGGTGTGTGGGGCCCAGCATGCCATCAGCCTTACCTGACTTTGGGACTAACACACAGAGCGTACATGAGGAGAGAACAGAAGATCATGAGAAAGAAGGATGGACCACGGAGGAGGAGGAAAAGGAGCTGAATGGGGGATGAGCTCAAACAGACACACCCACGCACACATACGTTTACTGCAAGATGCATTCAAGAAAACTGGGAATTCCCAACATCAGAGTCGGGAAAGTCATAGCCATGTTTTTTCTTTACTTTAAAATGGGATGGTTCACATTTCCCAGCATCCTGGAATACAACCCACATTCCACCTAAACTCATGAAAATCTACCTTCCACCCTTTTCTCGGGGTACAAACACGCCACTTCCCGGACTTACTGAACTGAAAGTGATTTTAACCCTGCAGATAAGCAGCACTTGGTCAAATCCAGCACACACGCTCGGGGCGATGGAATCAAACATGTTTCTAATTTCCTGTGGCCCGGTGGACAAGTGTGTCACTTCTCAAATATGCAGTGACAACACGCCGTGTTGCATAAGAGTCAATATTGTTGGGTTTGTTCCATCATTTACTTGAACCAAAATACATGAAGGTAAGCTTAGTGTAGCAAATGTGCACAGCGATAACACCAACTAGAGAATACTCGTACATCTCCAGGAAGTTACTTTGTTCACTTTTACAAACACTGTAACTTAGTCTAAAATAATGATAATAATCATCTGCAAAAGAGATGTACAAAGTGTGGCCTGGGGGCAATTTGTGGCCTGTGCGTTTTTTTATTGGCCTGCAACAAATTAAAAAAATAAAAAAACTTACCAATGCAGCAAAAAAAACCCATCAAAAATAACAAAAAATCCGTAATAATTTTACAAGAATTAAATTAAAATGTTAAAAAAATGTATACTAACCAGAAAAAGTACAATTATACGAATGTAACGTCATACTAGTAGCATACACTGTACCTGAAAGATTATAGAAAAACCACTATAAAGTCAAAATATTGAGAAAATGAAGTCAGAATTAAATACAAGAAAAAAAGTTGAAAGAGCTGGAAAAAAACAGCAACAATTGGGAAAAAAAACCCTGAAAAAGAAATTTTTACAAGAATAAAGTCAACATTTTACTAATAAGGACATTTTACTAATAATTCGACAAATATGAACTCTAATCAAAACAATATTACTTTAGTAGTTGAAATAATAAAGGAGTTTTCAAGAAATTGTAATATGAGAACCAAACAAAATTGTAAATTTTGGAAAATGATTTAATATATTTGGGGAATAATGTCAAAAATATTATGAGAATAAAGTCATAATATTACCAAAAAAATTACGATTGTTTAAGAAGAAAGTAGAAATGGGAAAAAAGTGTGACATTGATACTAACAGGCTTTTCACCTACATCACAAAGCTAAGATGCGGTTTGAAATATATATATAGTACAGTATAGTATAAGTTGCATCCTTTCATTTCCCACTAAGTGGAAAACGTTAGGGGAGTAATAAAGATTGGGGCAGGAAGACACAAACGTTAGAGACGCTAGCATAGCAATGTGATGGCAGAGTGCTAGCATTATGCTCACATTTTAGCAGCAACATCATGCTGAGTTAGCATGTTTGCGGAAGAAAAACATCCATCCATCCATTTTCTATACCGCTTATCCTCATTAGGGTCACGGGGATGCTGGAGCCTATCCCAGCAGACTTTGGGCGAGAGGCGGGGTACACCCTGGACTGGTCGCCAGTCAATCGCAGGGCACATATAGACAAACAAAGGCATACAAGCATTCACACTCACATTCATACCGATGGACAATTTAGAGTCGCCAATTAACCTAACATGCATGTTTTTGGAATGTGGGAGGAAACCGGAGTACCCGGAGAAAACCCACACACGCACGGGGAGAACATGCAAACTCCACACAGAGATGCCCAACGGAGATTTGAACCCAGGTCTTCCAGATCTCCTGACTGTGTGGCCAATGTGCTAACCACTCAGCCACCGTGCGGCCCGGAAGAAAAACAAAACAATCAAACTTACAACACGTCTGTAACTGACTGATGAATAAAGCTCGATTTTTGGATGTGTAGCGAAACCTTTTTTACAATGTTTTTTGTACAGTTTTTTAACAAAGTGGAGGGTGTGGTACACGTGGCGGGTCAGAAGTGGCATCATGGCTATTAAGGAGGAGGTTTTTCCTTCACGGGACTTGAAAAGCGAGCGCCTGAGCGCCTCTTTGATCCAACAAGTGAAGAAGATGATATATGGACTTTTACTAGTTCGTTTAAAAGTCCCTTTTCCCTTTAAGGATCTCTTGGACTTTCTCTCGCGGGTGTACCTAATAAAGTGTCTCATGAGGGCGCATGGACACGACCAGGATGCTGAATGGCGCCCTACCTCTGCGAGCGCGCGCCCACGCTGAAGCCCATGTAGCCTTCCTGGGGCAGCGAGTCGTCGCCCAACTCCCGCAGGTCCTGGGGAGCCAGGTACTTGTCCGTGTCCCCCGTCATTGCGTCGTCACCTTGGCCAGACAAACAGAGAGAGAGAGAGGGGATGAGTCTTGATGGTGGACCAGTGAGGAACTCCAGCGTCAGGACACACACACAACGGGATCCACACGACCACTAAAAAGATGTAAAGTCCTAAGGAAGCACATGCTCAAGCTTCTCCTGAAAGACCTCCAGGCGTCCACGCCGCCAACGCTCCATTGGTCAAACACGTGTTAACACAAGCAAGAGTGTGTTAGAGGTGGAAACCTACTTTAGAGAAGAAGAGCTGTTAGTGCATGTTGCTTGCTAGCGTGTAGTGTAGCCCACTCATGACCTCCCGCTACAGAGGAGGAGGAGGAGGAGTCAGAAAGAGGAGAAGAAGGGAGCAAGTGCATGCAGGCGGAGAAGCCACCGGCAAATAAAGAATGAAAGGGGACGGCATTCCAACCCCCACATCCCTGTCACCTCATACCCTTGCTTCAGCACCCCCCCCACCCCACCCCACCCCACCACCACTACCACCCCACCCATAAACTCTCACAGACCTCATCTGCAGGCATTCCGAGCCTTTCTTTGGGATCGCCGCGTTCCCAGCAGGGGCCCAGCACAACTCACCTCCGCCTCGGAAGCACTTCATTCAGCCTGCTGACGCTTTCAGCAACTTTTGGGGCAACGTCCCCTGCCTGAACCGCCTGTCGCTTGCAGCAAAGCTCCAGCACGCAAACAGATCTGCTTTCTCCCGCCTACACTCCCTGTGTCGGGATAATCCAGTATGTGTGTGTGTGTGTGTGTGACACAAATAGCAAGCAGGGTGTGACTCGCACTAAAGTTGTCCAACGTGATTAAGATGGCTTCTGCCGCTAACTAACTTGCTAAATCAATGAAGTCACGTGCGTATATTTACAACATATACAGCTACACTTGCACAGCCCAATGTTTGCAAAGATAACAATGCACACTTTCTCCCGGTCTCCGAGTTAAATTAAGACAAAATATTGGAAAATGTTGCACAAAAAAACGCACTCGGTTCGATTTGTTTTTTGTGCGTTTTGGTTTTCATCACACCTGGGAGTGAGTCTAAAAAATAGAGGGCAGCGGTGTTCGGCATGCTGGTTAGAGCAAGTGTTTGGAGTCAAGTGCGTAGAATAAGAAACCACGAAGTGGAAGGGTTTGTTGAAAGAATGAGTGCTCTGTGTTGACATGCAAATAAAAGGCCAACTGAATTACAGCCATCCTGACGTGGAATTATTCACACGCTTTTAGGGTAGGACTAATCAATTGACATGGTCATACATCAATTTAGCATAACCAGCAGTTAAAGCGCCACTTCCCATGCGAGCTCCCGCCATCATGATAGAGGAGTCCGGGTACAGCGAAGAAAGTCAACCGCTGTAGCCGCAAGCCAAATATCAAGCGTGAAACTACAGGTGGCGGGAGTTGAGGCGCATTTACCACACCTATCATGTTGGAGTGTGGCCCAGAATCACGGCAACCGGATCGGCCAGACGCTGATCTTTTCCGATCTTCAAAATTTTGCTAAATACTGATACATGATACTGATCCTGATTTTCCACAGTAATGCCGTCTACAAAAATCTCTGGCACCATTTTACATCCATGCTGTGATCCTTCATTAACAGATGCATTGATGGTAACATGTAAAGTGCTATGAAAAAGTTTGGGCACCCTTGATAATTTTCAAGATGTTCTTTCAGAAATCATTAGTTGTTTGGATCAGCAATTTTAGTGAAATATATCGTATAGCAGACGAACACAGTGATATTTGAGAAGTGAAATGAAGTTTTTAGGATTTACAGAAAGTGTGCAAAAATTATTTAAACAAAATTCATTTGGGCACCCCAACAGAAAAATTAAATCAATATTTGGTAGATCCTCTTTTGCAGAAATACCAGCCTCTAAACACTTCCAATGAGGATGGGGATTCTGGTTGACAGTATCTTTGACCATTCTTTTTTACAGCTTTGATGGTCCATCAAACCACAGATTTTGAATCATATTCAGGTCTTGGGACTGAGAGTCCATTCCAAAATGTTGTACTTGTTCCTTCGTAGAATTTGAGCAGTGTTTAGGGTTGTTGTCTTGCAAGTATTCAGCCCCGCTTTGTCACTGACCTTTTGAGCATTGTTGGCAAGAATCTGCTGATACTGACTGGAATCCATGCGACCTTCAGTTTAAACAAGATTCCCAGTACCTGTACTGGCCACGCAGCCCGACAGCATGATGGAGCTACCACCAAATTTTACTGTGGACAGGGTTGTGTTTGTCTTGGACTGCTGGATCCTCCTTTTTACGTCCAAATAACTTTGAGTTTCATCAGTCCACAACACCTTGTTCCAAAATGAAGCTGGCTTGTCCAAATGTGCTTTAGCATACCTCAAGCGACTCTGTTTGTGGCATGTGCGCAGAAACAGCTTCTTCCTCAAACAGCATCCCCTTGTGCAAAGTGCGCTGAATAGTGACCGATGCACAGTCACACCAACTGCAGCAAGATCCTGCTGTAGGTCTTTGGAGCTGGTCTGTGGGTTGAGTTTGACTGTTCTCACTATCCTTTGCCTCTGCTTGCTTTAACCAGAAATGTGCTAGTTGCCCTTCATTACCTCACTATGTTCCTCACAGTGGAAACTGACACATGCAATCTCTGAGCTAGCTTTTTGTATCCTTCCCCCAAACCATGCTGTTGAACAGTCTTTGTTTTCAGGTCATTTGACAATTGTTTTGAGGCTCCCATGTTGCCGCACTTCAGAGAAGATGCAAAGAGGAGAACAACTTACAGTTGGCCATCTTAAATACCCTTTTTCGTGATTGCCATGGCCTTGAAAATCATCAGGGGTGCCCAAACATTTTCATACCACTGTACTACTTACATAATCTTGCCGTATTTTGATGATTTAAAACATTACCGGAACTTATTGGAGCTCATGCTACTTCCATCAACAACGGCAGCATAGAAACACTGACGACACTTACAATGTCCGTTGTCATTGGAATGACTGTGTCTTTCAACACAAAAGTGCTCCAGTCTTCAGGTAAAAAATGCTGACAGCAAACAAGCAACTTGTTGAGTCTTTGTGGCGAAATTGGGAACCAGTAGTGTCCATTCTTCTCTCTGTCCCGTCGCAGTGGCTTGCATTGTGAGACTAGAGTGTTCGCTGCTACTATAACAATATTGCTGTCGCTTGATTAATATACAGCTCTGGTATGTAAATGGGCCACTAGTGTCAAACAGACTCATCTATTAGCAGAGAAAAGACAAGTGAAAGTGAAAAGTAAAGGAAAGTTAGACATTGTAAAATGCTCAGAAAGTGGGAAAGTGACAAATTCTACAACTACCATGAAGGATAAAAAAGGTAACTTTGAACATTCGAAAGGATCTGCTCTTATGGAATGGACAATGATAACTAAAGCAGCTTAGTGGTATCAAGTCTGTCTCTACCGATTGTCAACGTCCCTTCCAGAGTGGAAGACACTCAAAGGGATAATTCTTCATGTTCGTCATGTATTTAATATGTCGTCCACGTGTTCTGTGTACAGTGTTAATGACTTAGGTGTTTATTTAGGTAGTTCCAGTTTACACTAAAATTCAACTTACATTGGGACCCGAGGACCTCTTGTATGCAGTATATTTACGTCTTGCCATCAGGAACATGGTTATTACAAAAAATTAGTATACATTAAACACCAAGTATCAGATAAGCCGGGACTCCCAAAGCAACCTCCTAGAAGAGATCATCTGCTTCTGCTATTACAGGTCAAATATCACCTTTCCCTGCAGGTGCTGAAGAAATGCATCTTAGATTACTAAGCGCTCACATTAATGAAGGCAAAGAATTTATGCGGACAAATGTGAGTGTCAGCATTGAGTTACTTTACAGGGAGAACTTGATCCTTGAGGAAGAGCTAATCCTGCTAACACTGTTTCTAAAAGAAAGCCAAGTTTTGTTCCCATGACACCAATGTTGATAAAATTGGTGTGCCCAGAAAAGGGGGTTGCAAGGGAGGGAGAGAAATAGGCTTATTGGAGGGAGGACACGCCACAGCAAATGTTGGTAGATGTCCACTTTCTGAGCATTCCACCATGTCTAAATTCACTCCACTTTTTACTTTCACTTTCTTTTTCTTCTACCAAAAAGTCAAAAAAATAACTAAAGTGGACTTGGCCTTCAACAGTGTAAAGCAGTGGTGTTTCCAGCAAGGCCACACTAAATAACGAAAGGGTGCAAACAAAATTTGCGTTTACCCGCCCCATTTTTGCTGTTTTTTACATTTTTTAACTTTTGTAAATAAATTGTACATTTTCTTCCTGCAATGTTATGACTTTTTCCCTGATTAAATTTTCCAAAAATGACAGCTGTTTAGTTTTTTTTGTTTTCTTTGTTTTTTGTTTTTAATCTTATGATGTAATTTTATAAAAACAATTTTTTACATTTCAACTCTATGCTGCTAAAAATGACATTGTTTTTCCTTATACCTTTATGAGTTCCTGCGATTGACTGGCGACCAGTCCAGGGTGTACCCAGCCTCCCGCCCAAATTCCGCTGGGATTGGGTCCAGCATACCCGCGACTTTAATAAGGATAAGCGGTATAGAAAATGAATGAATGAACATTATGAGTTTAAAAAAATTGTGACTTTAATCTCTCAATATTTTGCAGCTGTTTTTCTCATTTCTGTTGTTTTTTTCCAACCATTTCAAATTTCTTCTTGTAATTTTTCTTTTTGTATTTATGACTTTTCTCCCATAATATATTTATTACTATTATTTATTTATTCTCATAACATAACTATTTTGCTAAGAAAATTTTGCTAACCTAACTTTGTTATTTTGTTTGTTTTTCATAATTTTGCAACTTTCGATATCTTTATTCTGTAATATTTCAACTTTATGCTACTAAAATGCCATTAATTTCCCCCTTAAAATTGCAAAACTATTCTTGTAATAAAACTACCCTTTCTTGTTAGATTTGAAGAACTTTTTTATTTTAAAATTTTGACTTGATTCTTGTAAAATTACTGCTAATTTTCCCATTTGTGCTGTTGTTTTTGTTTTTTTTAGTTATCTTGTTAAATTATATTTTTAGAATGTGCCACGGGCCTAAAGTGTAGTGGCACGTAACTATGTTTTATTCTTTGCATTTAACTATTTTTTTTGTATACGATCAATCATCGATGGGAATGTGTATGTTCAGTAGTATTCAAAATAATAGCAGTCCAATGTGACTAACTAGATGAATTACTGTTATTAGTATATTTTTAACTACAGGTTACCAGTAGGTGCAGTAGATTCTCAGAAAACAAACATTCATGGTATGCACGCTCTTAAGGCTGTGCAATTGGCCAATTAGTTGAAAGGGGGGAGGGTGTTCAAAAAATAGCAGTGTCTGCCGTTGACTTCACAAACTCGAAACTATTTTGTAAAACTTTTTTGTTTCTAGGTTTTGGCAATCCTGTGAATGACTAAAGTAATATTTTGTTTTGTATAAGTGCTTCAAATCTGTGTGGCACGGACTCAACCAACTTGTGGCACCTTTCACCTGTTATTCCACTCCAACATTCTTTAACAACATTCCACAATTCATCAACATTTCTTGGTTTTGGTTCACAAACAGCATTTTTGATGTCAGCCCACAAGTTCTCCATTGGATTAAGGTCCGGGGATTGGGCTGGCCCCTCCATAACATAACAACATAAGGAGATGTTGCTGGTTTACTGGTGTGTTTGGGTGATTGTCTTGTTAAAACAGCCATTTCAAGGGCGTGTCCGCTTCAGCATAAGGCAACATGACCTCTTCAAGTATTTTGACATATGCAAACTGATCCATGATCCCTGCAATGGAATAAATAGACCAACACCATAGTAGGAGAAACATGCCCATATCATGATGCTTCACTGTCTTCACTGTGTACTGTGGCTTCAATTCACAGTTTGGGGGTCGTCTCACAAACTGTCTGCGGCCCTTGGACCCAAAAAGAACAATTTTACTCTCATCAGTCCACAAAATGTTCCTCCATTTCTCTTTAGGCCAGTTGATGTGTTCTTTGGCAAATTTGTAATTTCTTCTGCACATGAATTTTTTTAACAGAGGGACTTTGCGGGGGATTCTTGTAAATAAATTAGCTTAACATGGACGTCTTCTAACTGTCACAGTACTTACAGGTGACTCCAGACTGTCTTTGATGATCCTGGAGGTGATCATTGACTGAGCCTTTGCCATTCTGGTTATTCTTCCATCCATTTTGATAGTTGTTTTCTTTTTTCTGCCAAGTGTCTCTTGTTTTTATCTCCATTTTAAGGCATTGGAGATCATTTTAGCTGAACATTCAAATGTTTTTTGCACCTCTTCATAAGTTTTCCCTCTCCAATCATCTCTTTAATCAAAGTATGCTGTTCTTTTGAACAATGTCTTGAAGGACCCATTTTCTTCAGGCTTTCGAAGAGAAATGACGTTCAACAAGTGCTGCTTTCGTCCTTAAATAGGGTTAGTCTGATTCACACAAAATTCACAAAATTGGCCACTGATTTGTTTTTAACACTCCCCTTTCAACTAATTGCTCAATTGCACAGCCTTAAGGGTGTGCATATTAGGAATGCTGGGTCATGTTTGTTTTCTGAGAATCTACTGCACCAACTGGTAACTTGTTTGCCATTTTACAATAAAAATATACTAATAACAGTACTTCATCTGTTTGGTTGCATCGCACTGCCATTCTTTTGAACACTACTGTATGTATACAAAGGATGCCTATGAGATAATTTAAGATGGAGCTGTGTTCAAATTAAATGTCAGAAACAGCTAATGTCAGCTTGTTGCACACTAGCAAAACCTACAACCTCAATAATAAACATGGCCTTATAATAATAATATAATATAATATAATCTTCTTGTTCTTCTTTCCTTTCGGCTTATCCCTTCAGAGGTCGCCACACCGAATCCATTGCCTCCATCTAACTCTGTTTTCTGTATCCTCTTCTCTTGCGCCAACTACCTTCATGTCTTCTTTCACTACATCCATAAACCCCCTTTTTAGTCTTCCTCTAGGCCTCCAGCCTGGCAATTCAAAACTCAGCATCCTTCTACCAATATATTCACTATCTCTCCTCTGGACATGTCCCAACCATCTCAGTCTGGCCTCTCTGACTTTATCTCCAAAACCTCTAACATGTGCTGTCCCTCTGATGTGCTCATTCCTGATCCTGTCCATCCTGGTCACACCCAAAGAGAACCTCAGCATCTTCATCTCTGCTACCTCCAGCTCTGCCTCCTGTCTTTTCCTCAGCGGCACTGTCTCTAAACCAAACAACATGGCTGGTCTCACCACAGTTTTGTACACCTTTCCTTTCATTTTAGCTGAAACTCTTCTATCACACATCACACCCGACACTTTTCTCCACCCATTCCAGCCTGCCTGCACACGCTTTTTCACCTCTTTTCCACACTCTCCATTGCTCTGGACTGTTGACCCTAAGTACTTAAAATCCTCCACTTTCTTTATCTCTTCTCCCTGTAACCTCACTCTTCCACTTGGGTCCCTCTCATTTACACACATGTACTCCGTCTTGCTGCGGCTGACCTTCATTCCTCTCCTTTCCAGGGCAAACCTCCACCCCTCAAGCTTCTCCTCCACCTGTTCCCTGCTCTCACTACATATCACAATGTCATCTGCAAACATCATAGTCCATGGAGATTCCTGTCTAACCTCGTCCGTCAGCCTGTCCATCACCATAGCAAACAAGAAGGGGCTCAGAGCTGATCCCTGATGTAGTCCTACCTTCACTCGGAACTCCTCTGTCACACCTGCAGCACACCTCACTACTGTCTTACAGTCCTCGTACATGTCCTGCACCGCTCTAACATACTTCTCTGCCACTCCAGACTTCCTCATACAATACCACAGTTCCTCTCTGGGCACCCTGTCATAAGCCTTCTCCAGATCTACAAAAACACAATGCAGCTCCCTCTGACCTTCCCTGTACTTCTCAATCAACATCCTCAAAGCAAAAACTGCATCTGTTGTACTCTTTTTTGGCATAAAACTGTACTGCTGCTCACAAATGCTCACGTTTGCCCTTAGTCTAGCTTCAACTACTGTTTCCCATAACTTCATTGTATGGCTCATCAGCTTTATTCTTCTGTAGTTGCCACAATTCTTCACATCTCCCTTGTTCTTAAAAATGGGCACCAGCACACTTCTCCTTCATTCATCATGCATTTTCTCATTATCTAAGATCTTGTTAAACAACCCGGTCAGGAACTCTACTGCCACCTCTCCTAGGCACTTCCAAACCTCCACAGGTATATCACCAGGACAGAGTGCCTTGCCATTCTTCATCCTCTTCAATGCCCTCCTCACTTCTTCCTTACTAATCTTTGCTACTTCCTGGTCCACAACAGTCACCTCTTCTACTCTTTGTTCTCTCTCATTTTCCTCATTCATCAACTCTTCAAAGTACTCTTTAGATATTCCTATGACACAACTGGCACCTGTCAATACCCTTCCATCCTTATCCATCATCACCCTAACCTGCTGCACGTCCTTCCCATCTCTGTCCCTCTGCCTTGCCAGCCTGTATAGATCTTTCTCTCCCTCCTTGCTGTCCAACCTAGCATACAAGTCATCATAAGTCCTTTGTTTGGCCTTTGCCACCTTTGCTTTCACCTTACGCTGCATCTCTCTGTACTCCTGTCTACTCTCTTCAGTCCTCTCATTGTCCCACTTCTTCTTAGCTAACCTCTGTATACACTCCTGCACCTCCTCATTCCACCATCAAGTCTCCTTATCTACTTTCCTTTCAGATGACAAACCAAGTACTCTCCTACCTGTCTCCCTAAATCACAGTAACTGTAGTTGTCCAGTCATCTGGAAGGACTTCCTGGACACTCATACCCTTTTTCAAGTCCTTACTAAAAGTCACGCAACACTCCTCCTTTTTCGGCTTCCACCATTTCGTCCTCTCCTCTGCCTTTACCCTCTTCATCCTACTCACCACTAGAGTCATCCTACACACCACCATTCTATGCTGTCTGGCTACAGCCTCACCTACCAGTTCTTTGCAGTCACTGACTTCCTTCCGTGTTACACCTTCTACACAAGATGTAGTCTACTTGTGTGCTCCTATCTCCACTCTTATAGGTCACCCTATGTTCCTGTCTTTTCTGGAAGAAAGCATTCACTACAGCCATTTCCATCCTTTTTGCAAAATCGACCACCATCTGTCCTTCTGCGTTCCTCTCCTGGATACCAAACTTCCCCATCACCTCCTCATCATCTCTGTTTCCTGCACCAACATGTCCATTGAAGTCCGCACCAATTACACTCTCTCACTTCTTGGGATGTTCTGCATCACTTCATCCAAGTCTGACCAGAATTTATCTTTCTCCTCCATCTCACATCCTACCTGTGGATCACTAACAACATTGAACATCACACCTTCGATTTCTAGCATCAGGCTCATCACTCTGATACTCTTTTTACCTCCAGGACATTGCTAGCAAACTCGTCCTTCAAAATCACCCCTACTCCATTTCTCTTCCTATCTACACCATGATAGAACAGCTTGAAACCTGCTCCTAAGCTTCTAGCCTTGCTACCATTCCACCTGGTCTCCTGGACACACAATATGTCTACCTTCCTCCTCTGCATCATGTCAACTAATTCTCTACCTTTTCCTGTCATACTAGTTCCAACATTCAAAGTCCCAACTCTTAGTTCTAGACTCCTAGCATTCCTCTTCTCTCTCCTCCTACGGACACACCCACCTCCTCTCCTTCTTTGACCAACAGTAATCCAGTTTCCACCGGCACCCTGTTGGTGAACAGTACCGGTGGCGGGCGTTGTTAACCCGGGCCACATCTGATCGGGTATGGAAATCATTTGTTTGATTCGCATGTTCTGGTTTGGCAAAGTTTTACGTCGGATTCCCTTCGTGACACAACCCTCTGTATTTATCCAGGCTTGGGACCGGCACAATAAGACACTGGCTTGTGCCCCGTTGCGGTTACATTAATATAATATAATATAATATAATAATACACATGGTGTTATATTATGCAACGTAATTGCATAATACAACTATAAAAACACTCCAATGCATGTTTCTGCCTTCAAAACTAAATATACTTGGTTTGACCAAGTGAATTTATTTTACTTTGGAAAACACTTCTGGCGGTTTACATAATACTTTACATAAGGGGGGAGTGGGGGTGGTCCCAAATTAGAAGTGGATAGTTGTGAGAGCGTGTGTGTAGTTGCTTGAATGTGTGCTCACAATTACTACACTTGAGCCAAAATTAGACGAGGAACGTACGAGAAGTCACACAGACACTCTGGTCAGTGGGGTTAGTTGCAATGAAAACAAATCGGCGTCGTTGTTTCAGACTTACACGAGTAGCTGATGCAGACATTCCCACAATCCATCTCTGTTTGGACAAAACACACAAACACAGCGTTTGTGCTCCATCTTATGCTTTACATCAACAGCGCTGGAAGACCCTGCACCAGGACCTCGCTTTGTTGTTGAAGTCTCGTGCTTCTAGTATCGCAGCAGGAGACCGCACCGCTTTCGGAGGGGCCCGGCTTTGGGGGTGGGGGGGACACGTCCGGCTGTCGACTGTGTGTTTGCTTAGGCCCGATTGTGTGTAGCAACACTGGCAAAAGATCAAGTGTGTGTGTGCAAACAACGCTGCCCGAGAGAAAAGAAAGCGGTCACACACGCTCAACTCCTGTCGCCATGGAAACCGAGAGAAAAGACTGACTCGTAACATTTTGGCACCCCACCAAAAAGGGACGAGTCAGCTGAACATATGACAGTAAATCTCATATTATACTCAACAAAAATGCAAAGGCAACACTCTTGTTGCTGCTTTCAATTGAACAAAAAAGGCCTATTTCTCCCAAATATCGTAGGCATGGTCACAATATAAGGCCACTCCAAAATGTGCGGTTGGCACGCCAGTGGGCACGCTCCCTCAAAATCTGTGGCATTGTGCTGTGTGAATAAACTGCACGTGGGGTAGCCTTTTATTGTGGCCAGCCTCAGGCACAACAACCAAGCCGGCTGGATTTTTGTGTACATAAGAGATGGACGCAAAAACAAAAGTGTTTAGTGTTGCTTGTGTTGCTTGTGTACAGTATGTGAAACAAATGGTAAAAAAATAATACAGAAAAGTCCAAATAAAACAGAGAAGCAAAAAGCAGAGAAATGATAACGCGATGGAGAGGGGAAAAAGCAAATAAGAATTCAAAGGATAAAAAGATGACAAGTACCTTCATCAACATCAGACAAATAGTCCTCTGTGAACTTTTTGGGAACATTGGCCTTAGGGACTGTGTGATCAGGACGGTGGGAAGATGTTAGAGGAAATGATGAAACGAAAGAAATAGGTTGATGGTGAGTCATGAAAGAAAAGTGTACCATGAAAACTTGGACTCGCTTCAATTTGATCAAACAGCAGAACTTACCGTCATCGTCCGACATGTCCAACACCTCGTTCATGGTCTCCGGAACGTTCATCTTGTGTTTCTCCGTCACCGTCTGCCAACAAATGCAAACGTTCCTGATCGCTTCACTTTTTTAAAATCCTATTTCCACAGAGCTGTCAGTTGTGAACAAAACATGTAAAAAAAAATCTGTTTTTTGGGTACATTTTCTTTCTGATAATTGCTTGTTTGGTAAGTGGATTGGAGGATAGAACCAGCAAACTTCAGGTTGGGAGCCGAGCACTCTCAACACCTGAGCCACGCTGCCCCAAGAGGTTAAATTTTTCTGGTAAAATTGTTTTATCTGTTTTTTTTTAATCCAGCAGAGGACGCTGTTTCACAACCCTATAACATGACTCTCACGGTTATTACAGTATGAAAAAAAGGCATCTTTAGCGCTTTTTATGGGTGGGCTCATTATTTGTGCTTTTTTTTGCTATTTGCTAGGGGTGTTAAAATGCAATCCCCACAAATACCAGGGAGGTACTGTTTCTGGAACACGACCTAAGTTCACGTTGAAGCAGTTTTGAAACGGGGAAAGAAAAAGATGAATAATGTTTAAAAGAAGAGTTTTGTTAATAATAATAATACTGCCTTCCACTTCTTATGCGCTTTACAAAGACTTTCAAAGCGCTTACACTGAGGTCTTTACTCATTCACTCCACACTTGGTGATGGTAAGCCACTTTTGTAGCCACAGCTGCCCTGGGGCAGACTGACGAAAGAGAGGCTGCCAGTGTGCGCCATCGGCCCTTCCGACCACCACCGACACTCACACCACTTTCATACTAGGCAATGTGGGTGAAGTGCCTTGCCTAAGGACACAAGGAAAGTTTATTTCCTCCCACTGTGGCACCTGGTGTTCCTCTGAGGTCTCCCATCCAAGTACTGGCCAGGCCCTGCCCTGCTTAGCTTCTGAGATCTGACGAGACCAGGCTTTGACAGGCCGGTTTGGCCACGATAACAAGTTTGAATCTTACAACTGTCCAAAATGTCTTATGAAGAAGATGAATTAAAAACTAACACGGCCAGCCCGACCTTTGATTGCGTCACCAGGGTTTCTGCAGGTTTCATAATGTCAAATTTAAGACTTTTTAAGACCTTTTTAAGACCAATATGAATTAAATTTAAGACCTTTATCACAGCATTAAAAACACAAACAATAAAAAAGGTTGGATGAATTATTGAAATACAAAAACAACAACAGCAACATACATGTATGCACAAACGTGTGTGTGCGTGTGGGTGCTACATTAACCTCAGCTCTTCTCTCTTGGCCAGAATATCATCCTCAATGTTCTTGAGCTCAGCTGATTTCTCCTTGATGGCCCTCCTCATAGCATTTGACTTAGTTAGTAGCTGAGCCATCTTACGGCCAACCTTGCATTCAGCCTCCTCTGCAAATTTGTCTGCATCTCTACAAAGACTTTCAGCAACTGTTTTTAAGGTATTCCTCCTTTTTTTAGTTCCTCTAAGCAATCCTCTGCCGCCTTTCTCTTTTGGCCCTGTGCAAGAGATCCATCCATCCATCCAATTTCCTCCGCTTATCTGAGGTCGGGTCACGGGGGCAGCAACCTAAGCAGGGAAGCCTAGAGGTCTCTCCCCGGCCACTTCGTCTAGCTCTTCCCAGCGGATGCCGAGGCGTTTCCAGGCCAGCTGAGAGAAATAGTCTCTCCAACATGTCCTGGGTCTTCCCTGAGGCCTCCTACCGGTTGGACATGCCCTGAACACCTCCCCAGGAAGGCATTCGGGAGGCATCCTAACCATATGCCCGAGCCATCTCATCTGACTCCTCTCAATGCGGAGGAGCAGCGGTTCTACTTCGAGTCTCTCCCGGATGACAGTGCTTCTCACCCTATCTCCAAGGGAGAGCCCAGCCACCCTGTGGAAAAAACTCATTTCGGCCGCTTGTACCCGCAATCTTGTCCTTTCGGTCACTACCCAAAGCTCATGACCATAGGTGAGGGTAGGAACGTAGATCGACCGGTAAACCGAGAGCTTTGCCTTTGGGCTCAGCTCTCTTTTCACCACGACAGATCGGTGCAGAGTCCGCATCACTGCAGACGCCGTACCAATCCGCCTTTCCATCTCGCGTTCCATCCTTCCATCACTCGTGAACAAGACCCCGAGGTACTTAAACTCCTCCACTTGAGGCAGGACCTCATCCCCGACCCGGAGATGGCACTCCATGGACTGGGACTTGGAGGTGCTGATTCCCATCCCAGCCGCTTCACACTCAGCTGCAAACCGATCCAGTGAGAGTTGAAGGTCACTGCTCGATGAAGCCAACAGGACCACTTCATCTGCAAAAAGCAGAGAACGAATCCTGCGGCCACCAAACTGAAACCCCTGAACGCCCTGGCTGCGTATAGAAATTCTGTCCATGAAAGTAGTGAACAGAATCAGTGACAAAGGGCAGCCCTAGCGGAGTCCAACCCTCACTGGAAACGGGTCCGACTTATTGCCGGCAATGCGAACCAAACTCTGACGCCGGTCATACAGGGAACGAACCACCTGGATTAGGTGGTCCGATACCCAATATTCCCGGAGCACTCCCCACAGTATTCCCCGAGGAACACGGTCGAATGCCTTCTCCAAGTCCACAAAACACATGTAGACTGGTTGGGCAAACTCCCATGCACCCTCAAGGACCCTGCCGAGAGTATAGAGCTGGTCCACAGTTCCACGACCAGAACGAAAACCACCCTGCTCCTTCTGGATCCAAGATTCGACTATACGGCGGATCCTCCTCTCCAGAACCCCTGAATAGACCTTGCCGGCACCTTACCATCGGAACATGGTCAAAGGTCTCTCATAGGTGGGAGTTGAAACTACTTCTGACTCTGCCAGGCAGGAGACCCTCACAATGCGTTTGGGTCTGCCATGTTTGACCGGCATCCTCCCCCACCATAGGAACCAACTCACCACTAGGTGGTGATTAGTTGACAGCTCCGCACCTCTCCTTACCCGAGTGTCCAAAACATGCGGTCGCAAGTCCGACAACACAACCAGAAAGTAAATCATCGAACTGCGGCCCAGCGTGTCCTGGTGCCAAGTGCACATGTGGACACCCTTATGCTTGAACATGGTGTTCCTTATAGACAATCCGTGACGAGCACAGAAGTCCAATAACAAGACACCGCTCGGGTTAAGATCAGGGGGGCCGTTCCTCCTAAACACACCTCTCCAGGTCTCACTGTCGTTGCCAACATGAGTGTTAAAGTCACCCAGCAGAACAAGCGAATCCCCCGTGAAGCACTCTCTATTACTTCCTCTAAGGACTCCAAAAAGAGCGGGTATTCTGAACTGCTGTTTGGCGCATAAGCGCAAACAACAGTCAGGACCCGTCCCCCCACCCGAAGGCGTAGGGAAACTACCCTCTCGTTTACCGGGTTAAACTCCAACGTGCAGGCTTGGAGCCTGGGGGCAACAAGAGTTGCCATCCCTGCTCGTCGCCTCTCATTGCCGGCAACACCAGAGTGAAATGAAGTCCAGCTCCTCTCGAGAGAACTGGTTCCAGAGCCCTTGCTGTGCGTTGAGGTGTGTCCGACTATATTTAACCGGACTTTCTCCACCTAACGCACCAGCTCAGGCTCCTTCCCCGCCAGAGAGGTGACATTCCACATACCGACAACTAGCTTCTGTAGCCGAGGATCGGACCGCCAGGGCCTCTGCCTCCGGCCGCCACCCAGCTCTCTTTGCACCCGACCCCTTTGGCCTCTCCCACGAGTGGTGAGCTCATGGGAGAGAGGAACCACGTTACCTTTTCGGGCTGTGCCCGAAAGGGCCCCATGGGTGCAGGCACGGCCACCAGACGCTCGCCATCGTGCTCAGCCTCCGGGCCTGGCTCCAGAGGGGGGCCCCTGTGACCCGCGTCCGGGCGAGGGAAAACAAAATCCATTGTTTTGTGCATCATTGGGGTCTATTGAGCCACTCTTTGTCTTGACCCTAATTATTCTAAAAGAATAAAACCTATAAAAAGGCAAAATAAAACATTTACCTACTTTTACGTGCTTCATTAAGTCCTCGGCTATAGCATGCCCCATGAACTGGGATCCTAAATATCTTGACTGCACCTGTCTGCTTTCCCAAAAACGTACGTGCAAGTCCAGTTGCTTTATTTTGGAGGTGCGATTAAGACTTTTGTCGAACATCAGCACAAACGGTCCGGTAACTTTTGAAATAAGGTTTCTCTTGATAAAATCCGCTACTCCAAAACGCGCAATATAAGACGTTTTGTCTTTCCCGCACCTAAACTATTTAGTAATGTCAGAGTCCGGAAACATTGTCTGAAACAGTTAACCGTTTTCTTCATTTACACTATAGGATTGGTGTCTAGTTACGACGTGGAGGACCCCGAGCACCTCTGCTCTTAGCGTTGGCGCTAATCCAAAAGCGACACGGAGGTCGCTCGTGGCGGCTGCGGAGCTGCCGCGTGGGCCTTGCCTCGGCAACAAATGCTTGGCAGAATTGGCTAATGCTGTTTGCTTAAGACCCTTCACAGCAGTCAGATGTTTCTCACTTTTTGCATGAGAGGATAGGGCTCGCACACCTAACGTTCCCAGTTTAATTGCTTTCTTTCATAATAAACAGTATGCTTCAAATGCATTGTTAGCAACTGGCGTTAACCAATCTTTATATTCAGTTTTTTCAAGCCAAGTATCACTAAACCTGCACTTCCCCATAGGTAAAACGTAAACTTGGTTTTACGTCTGAGGTAACATACACTCCCGAGAGTGACTCGCGCCGATAACAGAAAGCTGATTGGCTGTTGCATGTTGGTCTCATATGTAATCGTAATACAGCAAATTATACTTAGACTAGAGAAACAAAAAACTACAACACCACCAAGACCTAGAACAGGGAATTTAAGACTTTTCAAGGCCTAAAAAAATCGTTTTTTAAATTTTAGACTTTTTAAGACTCCGCGGAAACCCTGGTCACTGATTGATTACAAGCTTTCTCTTAATACTTTTGTCCATTCAGCTTTGCCGGCATTCCGCTTGAGCAAGACGCACCTGAGTAGTCAGTGTCTCCTCTGTGACCACCTTGAGCGTGTCCACCACGGAGATATAGCCCAGTCGCCTGGCGATGGACAGAGCGCTGTTCCCGTTCTGCAAGGTCAAAAAGGTAAATGGTCCGGATTTGTTCTCTAACAGGATGACAACAGCTTCAGCAATTACCACAAAACTTTATAGGTGTTGAGACAAGGAAGCCAGTAAATGTGGGATACGTATACAAATGGAAATTCAGGTAAAAAAGTTATCGGACAAAAGGTAACCAGACAAAAAACTATTACCAGAAAAAAAATGACAAAAAAGAGAACCAGAAAAAAATGGGCAAAAAAGCTAACAGAAAAAAAGGGGAAAAAAGGTATCAAAAAAATTTACAAAAAATTTTGCAGGAGAATAAAAGTTACCAAAAAAGGTGCAAAAAAATGAACAAAAATGAAACCAGAACATTTTTTGAAAAAAAAAAATAGACAAAAAAATAATTAGCAGAAAAAACAGACAAAAAAATAATTAGGTTACCAGGAGAACAAAAAACAAAAAAAAGGACCAAAAAGTAGTAAAAAGTTGTAGAACAGACCAAAAAAAAGTTTTGACAGTGAAAATATGAAAAAATTACCAGAATAAAAAAACAGACCTAAAAAATTACTTTTATCATGATATTTTGCTCCAGTAGGTCCTATCCTGATCATTTTAGGAAGTTTAAAAAAGATACTGGACCCCGGTGAGAATAAAAGCATCCCTCTCCTTTTGGCTGGAAGGCTCTAATTGTGGCCTCCTCCCCCAGCCCCGCCTACTGACTGTTGCGATTGGCCAGGTATCGTGTGTGCCTGTGCTCACCGTTGTGAGTTCGTTGGGCGAGGCCCTGTGATGCAGCAGCAGGTTGATGATGTGTGTGTGTCCCTGCTGTGCGGCCTGATGAAGAGGAGTGTAGCCATTCTGCCGAAGAGCAAAAAGAAACAGTACAGTAATACTCCATGCAGCCAGCCGGCCTGCAAAATGACTACCTTGGTCTTAGCGTTGACCTTCGCCTGGTTTTTCAGCAGGAAGTTGACCATCTTCACGTTTCCATAGTGGCAGGCCACGTGGAGGGGGGTGTAGCCCAACTGATGACACACAATAACCATAAAAATATTTTTCAAATGTAAAAAAAAGGAGGATGTTTGGAGTTTTACAAGCCCACCTTGGTCTCAGGGTCTATGGTGGCCCCGTGGTTGACCAGAACTTCGGCCACGTTGACTTTATCCTCCTGGGCAGCCAGGTGGAGAGGTGTCAAGCCGTACTGGGGAAAAAAACAAGGTTAACATTCTAACTACTCAACAGTAAACAAAGATTCTGTGTCAAAACCTTGTTGCCCGTGTTGACCAGAGCGTCTCGCGCCAGCAGCAGCGTCACCACGTCCACGTGGCCTTCCTGGGCGGCCAGGTGCAGCGGCGTGATGCCCTGGCGCGTCACGCTGTTGGTGGAGGCGCCGTACTCCAGTAGCGTGGTGGCGATCTCCATTTGGTTCTTCTTGGAGGCAATGTGGAGCGGCGTGTAACCGTTCTGGGAAAAACAAATGGACGCGATTTGCTGCCAAAATACTTCCCCCATATATGAGAACTACATTGAGCAATTCCAGGAGAAGAAGAAGCTGAACTGAAATGTGGAATGAATGTTGAAATATCCTAGAAATGTGGTGACAACGATTCAGGATCAGGTTGGCGGGCGACGACTCTGCTGTATGACTAAAGCAGCTATTGGTCGATATTGCCAGAACAATAAGATATCAGATGATACTGGTATCATTTTAGGTTGTTTTTTTTTAAAATTTGCAATAAATGATTGCAGAATGTGTTCATTACAAGACATTTGCCTATATCAGTTAGGGATGTCTGACAATATCGGCCCACCAATACTGTTGGCATAAAAATGTGATTTCAGTCAATATTGGTATAAGTCCCCCCGCCCCCACAATTATAACCAATATAGCTAGGGGTCGGTGGCCGATCAGTGATCATTTGGTGCGGTGTAGCATCTTGACCCAACTAACATCTTTGGCAGCGGCGGCGTCTCCCCACTCTCCCCTCCCAAAAAACCAGTTCCCCACGGCAGTTTGCTATAAATGTTTGTTATGAACTGCCGACACATGCTACGGAAACTATCTTGCGCGGGTATCACGTTAAACAAGACAAGTGACGCACTATGGTGGGTCTTGGAGGCTCACGCTGTGATCGTCATTCAAACGACAGCCATGTGGTTAACACACACGACCTTTGTGCGTGTGTGTGAAGGTTAGAAGGTTGAGCTAATAACTCGAACAATAACTGAATTCATCGGACGAGATGAGCAGCCGTTCACAGCAGTGGAAGACGGCGAGTTGCCAGGTGCTTTTCCACTTCCACCAATGTAACTGTGACCACCAATGTGACTAACCAGATGAAGTACTGTTATTAGTATATTTTTATTGCTACATGGCAAACAAGTTACCAGTAGCTGCAGTAGATTCTCAGAATACAAACAAGAACCAGCATTCAATGATATGCATGCTCTTAAGACTGTGTAATTGGGCAATTAGTTAAAAAGGGTGTGTTCAAAATGACCTTGTACAAACTTTTTTGTTTCTAGGATTTGGCAATCCTGTGAATGAATGAATATAAGTGCTTCACATTTGTGTGGCATGGACTTAACCAACTTGTGGCACCTTTCAGCTGTTATTCCCCTCCAACATTCTTTAACAACATTCCACAATTCATTAACATTTCTTGGTTTCGCTTCAGAAACAGCATTTGTGATGTCAACCCACAAGTTCTCCATTTGATTAAGGTCCAGGGATCGGGCTGGCCCCTCCATAACATAACAACATAAGAAGATGTTGCTGGTTTATTGGTGTGTTTGGGTGATTGTCTTGTTAAAACAGCCATTTCAAGGGCGTGTCCGCTTCAGCATAAGGCAACATGACTTCTTCAAGTATTTTGACATATGCAAACTGATCCATGATCCCTGCTATGGGATAAATAGACCAACACCATAGTAGGAGAAACATGCCCATATCATGATGCTTCACTGTCTTCACTGTGTACTGTGGCTTCAATTCACAGTTTGGGGGTCGTCTCACAAACTGTCTGCGGCCCTTGGACCCAAAAAAAACAATTTTACTCTCATCAGTCCACAAAATGTTCCTCCATTTCTCTTTAGGGCAGTTGATGTGTTCTTTGGCAAATTTGTAACCTCTTCTGCACATGCCTTTTTTTAACAGAGGGACTTTGCGGGGGATTCTTGTAAATAGATTAGCGTCACAGACCCAAACGCATTGTGAGGGTCTGCTGGCAACGCCTGGCAGAATCCCCTGTCAGAAGGAGTTTCAACTCCCACCTGCGGGAGAGCTTTGACAATGTTCTGAGGGAGGCAGCGGACATTGAATCCTAGTGGGCGATGTTTCGTGCCTCCATTGTCGATGCGGCCGATCGGAGCTGTGGCCGTAAGGTGGTCGGTGCCTGTCGTGGCGGTAGTCCCAGAACCCGTTGGTGGACACCAGTGGTGAGGGATGCCGTCAAGTTGAAGAAAGAGTCCTATCAGGCCGTCTTGGCCCATGGCACTCTGGAGGCAGCTGACAGGTACCGGAAGGCCAAGCAGTCTGCAGCTCTGGCGGTCGCTGAGGCAAAAACCCGGACATGGGAGGAGTTCGGAGAGGCCATGGAAAACGACTTCCGGATGGCTTCAAAGAGATTCTGGACCACCATCCGCCGTCTCAGGAAGGGGAAGCAGTGCACCGTCAACACCGTGTATGGTGGGGACGGTGTGCTGCTGAACTCGACCCGAGATGTTGTGGACCGTTGGAGGGAATACTTTGAAGACCTCCTCAATCCCACCGACACGCCTTCCAACATGGAAGCAGTGCCTGGGGACTCTGAGTCGGGTTCGCCTATCTCTGGGGCAGAGGTCACCGAGGTGGTCAAAAAGCTCCTAGGTGGGAAGGCCCCGGGGGTGGATGAGATCCGCCCGGAGTTCCTTAAGGCACTGGATGCTGTGGGCGTGTCTTGGTTGACACGACTCTGCTGCATTGCGTGGACGTCGGGGTCGGTGCCTCTGGACTGGCAGACCGGGGTGGTGGTCCCGCTTTTCAAGAAGGGGGATCGGAGGGTGTGTTCTAACTATCGTGGGATCACACTCCGCAGCCTCCCCGGTAAAGTCTATTCAGGGATTCTGGAGAGGAGGAACCGCTGGATAGTCGAATCTCGGATTCAGGAGGAGCAGTGTTGTTTTCGTCCTGGCCGTGGAACTGTGGACAAGCTCTATACTCTCGGCAGGGTCCTTGAGGGTGCATGGGAGTTTGCCCAACCAGTCTACATGTGTTTTGTGGACTTGGAGAAGGCATTTGACCGTGTTCCTTGGGGAATACTGTGGGGAGTGCTCCGGGAATATGGGGTATCGGACCACCTAATCCAGGCGGTTCGTTCCATGTATGACCGGTGTCAGAGTTTGGTTCGCATTGCCGGCAATAAGTCGGACCCGTTTCCAGTGAGGGTTGGACTCCGCCAGGGCTGCCCTTTGTCACCGATTCTGTTCACTACTTTCATGGACAGAATTTCTAAATGATGCTTCCCTAAATGGTTGATACTAGTATCAGTAATGAAGAGCCATGCGTATATATTGGTAAGAAAGCTAATATCAAGCATCTTGATCATATTATTTACTTTGCTGGAGCTTATTCCAGCTGACTTTGGGCGAGAGGCAAGATACACCCTCGACTGGTCGCCAGTCAATCAGACAAACATAACTATGGACAATTTAGAGTGACAAACCTAACATGCATGTTTTTGGAATGTGGGAGGAAACCAGAGTACCCGGAGAAAACCCACACATACACGGGGAGAACATGCAAACTCTACCTGCCCAATGGAAATTCGAACCCAGGTCTACCAAATCTCCTGACTGTGTGGCCAACATGCTAACCACTCGACCATGCGGCCCTTATTTTATCACCGTTATTAAGTCATTTTTTGTTGATATATGAACTGTGTGCTAAGTTATGCGAAATAACGTGTCAGACACATTTTAAAAACTAGACTGACCCTCATTCATGCAGGTAAAGAAGCAGGAAACACCTTTTTGTTCAACGTTTTTGAGAAAACGGACCGCTTCTAAGTTACGTTGGATATTTTCCCACTCCAGTCCTGCGGGTGGCAGTACTGTGCATTATAAAATGGCTCCCAAGTGAAAGAAAATGCAGTGTCACATGCGATATTTTTGACACTAACACGAACTCTTACCTTGGCAGCAGCATGCGGCGAAGCTCCCTGCTTGAGCAACAGCAGCGCCACCTTCTGGTTATCATAGTGCGCGGCCACATGCAGTGGAGTTAGTCCGCTCTGGACAAACACACACACAGTTAGGTGGTAGTCACACACACAAAGCTGCTGTGATCCAGTGCACACGCTCTGGACTCAATCAGGAAGGTAAATGTGTTACCTTCCCGGCAGCATCAGGTGCAGCATTCTTCTGCAGGAGAAGGTTGGCCAACTCCATCTTGCCGTACTTGGCCGCCACATGAAGAGGAGTAAAGCCCTTCTGTGGGTAAAAAAAACAACAACACTATTTGTGGAAATGATTCACTACTAGGTCATGACCAGAGGGCATGTTGGCTCCTGCACTCATTACCTTGGTGGTCATACCCAAACTGGCTCCGTGGTCCAGCAGCGCTGCCGCCACCTCTCTGTGTCCCTCCCGGGCCGCCAGATGGAGAGGTGTGTATCCCGAGCTGGTGGTCGAGTCGGGAGACGCTCCGTTGGTCAGCAGCTGCTGGACGATGTCTTGTTTGCCCAGGCGGCATGAGATGTGCAGCGTCGTCTGGTCGTCCTGCCCACAGCAAACAAGTGGGTGTCTTTTAGCGGTTTTAACCAAACGCACGCTAAACCAGAAGGTGGTGTTATAACCAACTGCAAGTCCTATTACAGCCAATCAGAAGACTGAAGAGAGTCATTTCCAGGAAAGAAAAAAAACAACAGAGAATGGAGGAAAAGTGAAATCCTAGGTGTGGAACACGGCCTTTTTTCCGCATACACTACCAACCCTGTCAGTTTTTACAGACCTAAAACCAGCGTTAAAAAAATAATTGAGAACAACATGTGGTGCAAAGCCACAGATCCCCTGGTTTGAAAAAGTGTTTGCCCCCTGCCTGATTTCTTTTTTTTTTTTTTTGCATGTTTGGCAAACTTAAATATTTGACAAACAACTGAACACAAAATGCAGTTTTTAAATGAAAGTTTTTATTATTAAGGCAGAGAAAAATCCAAACCTCCAAGGCCCTGTGTGGAAAAAGTGATTCCCCCCTGTTAAAACATAACTTAACTGAGATCAATTGAGGTCTATCAGCGTGAAAAATGTTATGAAGCCTAAAGTTTTGGGACTCTGACAAACCACAATGAGAGCCATTATCCACAAATGGCAAAAACATGTGGTGAACCATCCCACCCCATGAGTGGCCGGCCCACCAAAATTACCCCAAGACAACAGCGATGACTCATCCAAGAGGTCACAAACAATGTGGAACAAAAAGAACATTAAGGCTGGTCTTAATTTGGCCAGAAAACATCTTGATGATCCCAAAGAGTTTGGGGAATATACTCTGTGCTCAGAAGAGACAAAACTTTTTGGAAGGTGTGTGTCCCATAACAGCTGGTGTAACAGTCACCCCTTTATTTAAAAAAAATTATACCAGCAGTAAAATAAGGTGGGGGTAGTGTGATGTCTGAGGCTGTTTTGCTGCTTCAGGACCTCTTCAAGTATTTGGACATATACAAACTGATCCATGATCCCAGCTATGGGATAAGTAGGCCAACACCATAGTAGGAGAAACATTCCCATATCATGATGCTTGCACCTCAATGCTTACTGTGAATTGAATTCAGAGTTTGGGGGTCATCTCTCAAACTGCAGCCCTTGGACCCAACAAGAACAATTTTACTCTCATCAGTCCACAAAACAATTCTCCATCATTTCTCTTTAGGTCAGTTGATGTGTTTTTTGGCAAATTGTAACCTTTTCTGCACATGCCTTTTTTAACAGAGGGACTTTGCGGAGATTCTTGTAAATAGACAAGCTTCACACAGACGTCTTCTAACTGTCACAGTACTTTGAGGCAACCCCAGACTGTCTGGAAGACTTGCTGGGTAAATGGAACCAAGAATTTTGCCGTCTACCAAAACATTCTGAAGCAGAATGTCCGGCCATCTGCTGGTGACCTCGAGCTGAAACCAACTTGGGTTCTGCAGCAGGACAATGATCCAAAACACACCAGCAAGTCCACCTCAGAATGACTGAAGAAAAACAAATGAAGACTTTAGAGTGGCCTAGTCAAAGTTCTTACCTATTCATACTGAATTGCTGTGAGAGGGCTTAAAAATGTGCTTTATGGTGGGAAACCCTCCAATGTGGCTGAATGACAACATTTCTGCAAAGATGAGTGGGCCAAAATTCCTCCACAGCGCTGTAAGACTCATTGCAAGTTATCACAACCGCTTGATTGCGGTTGTTGCTGCTAAGGGGGCCCCACCCATTCTTAGCTTTAGGCTAACATCACTTTTCCACACAGGACCGTGCAGCTTTGGATTTCTTTTTCTCCCTTAATAAAAATAAGTTTCATTTAAAAAGCATGTTGTGTTCAGTTGTGTTCTAGTTGAGTAATTCAAAATTGTTTGATGATGTAAAACATTCAAGTGTGACAAACATGCACAAACAAAAAAGGAAGGGGGCATATGTATGTTGCTCGTCATAGAGTCTAATTAAGATCTTTGTCTGAACCCTCACCTACGGTCATGCGCTTTAGCTACTGTTACCTACAATTGTTCTGTTTGATGAGTAATATCACTTGATCAAGCTTCTAAAAATATCTATCTATCAGTGTAATCAGGATTGATATCAGTATCAGCCAATATCTAAAGCTGTAATACTGGTATGGACACCGCTACTTTTAAGTGAACAATGAGAACAGATGTGCAGATTTAAGAATCAAAGATATCACTTCAAAGAGCCATAATGACTCGACTCGCTCGCAAACGCCACAACAGGAGAACACAATGCAAAAACAGCGAGCTGGAGCGGTCTGTGGCGTTGAAAGTGTGGCTTTCAGTGACGCAATCATTACATTCCATGGTATGTAATTACATTTCTGACGGAGTAATTTCGTAACTTTTGGGACTAGCTAATTACTATAACACTGCCTAGAACAGGTTGCCTTAAAGAACAAAATGGATGGATAAATACAGTATACGTTTCTAAAAATAGCCATGGTCATGTGGTCCCGCTCTTAATCTCCCACAAACACACATGCACACGCACACACACGCACACACACACACACACACACACTACCTTGGCCTTAGCATCGACTCGCGCGCCATTCTGGACCAAATAGCGGACCACATTGGATTGTCCAGCCCTTGCAGCCATGTGAAGAGCAGTCTCGCCTCTCTGGAACACACACACACGCACACACACCCACATGCATGTTAGTGCATCAAATTAAAGACTAACCAACTACAATAGTAATTTTCCAACCAGACACAGAGGCATAAAAATGAAACGCTCCTGCTTTGCACACGCGCAATAACTACGTCCCATAATGCTCGTTTCCACGACAACCGCACCACAGACACGGCGTGGGCGGCCAAATACTTGAGGTTGATGAGTTAACTGTGCAGCACTTTTTCCCTGCCTTTTTTTTATTTTATTATTATTTTTTAGGAATTTACAGGCCTCTCCAGAGAGCAGCTAGCATTCCCGGGCCCAGAAAGGAAAGGTACACATGGAAATAATATCATCCGTCACAGGAGACTTTTTATTTCTCCCAGTCTTAATCTGAAGTGTGGTTGGGAAAATACATAAATAAATATTTGAAGTACTCACCACATTGCTGGTGTTGGGGGAAGCTCCGTGATTGATGAGCTGGTGGACGATGTTTTCATGTCCCATGAACGCAGCGACGTGGATGGGAGTCAGGCCGGACTGCCAGGACAAAAATGAGTCCATTGGATCACTGCAATGCCACTTATATTATCATGTATCATATAAAGTATATTTAGTAATAATCATATAATTTATAATAACTGCATTTTTTTCCCAGGAATAGAAAAAGTAGACAATTTTATGACTCATTTTAATGTTTTTCAACATTTTTATTTCTTACTTCTCCTATTTTCCTGTCATTTTGAACTCCTATTTGCTTATTGGACATGTTGAATTCTGCTAATGTGATCACGTGATGTTCCTTAATGTAACTTATTACGCTTGACTGAAACAAATAAACCACACTGGTAGTTCCCACAGGACTGCAATCTATTTGTGGCGGCGGGTTGCAGGGGCTGGGGGTGAGGTCATCACATCATTTGCATAATTGTTGAATGTGCATGACATTTCAGCAAAACACGCAAACATAAAATATATATATGAATTGTTTTATTATTTTAATTTTTTACATTTTATTAAACCAAATTTTTTTCTCTACATGTTATTATTTATATTTATGATTTTATATATATTTTATTATAAATAATACAATTGATTTGTGAAATAATTTTATTTTATGCTTTTTCTTTATTTCTATCAAGCACCCACATGCTGGGTCCTCTCCGGTAGACCAGGTGCATTTAAGAAGCTGAGAGATGAGAGGTATGATGCCGTTTGCAGTACAGACACGTAACGACATGCTACATTTGCAGACAGTCCCAATATATGTGTTTATGAGCAAGGGAAAACAGTAGGGAGGTCCGATATTGGCGTTTCTGACGATATTGCACAACTCTCAATTTACGATATCAACCGATACCAATACGTCTAACATTACATATATTCTGTCGCGGAATTAAGACCTATTTATCGTATTTCGGAGATTTTTTTTTGTCAGTGCCACCTGTACCAGTTACTTCTTCACATTACTTTGCTGCACAAATGCCGCATGGCTCAGGTAGTAGGAGTGGTCGTCTCATTCTTGACTCAGCGTCATCAGTAGGTGAATGCGGAAACTGTCAAAGACCTCAGAGTGCCTTAAAGGTGGTATAACGGCATGTAAGCGAAAGACCGTGAAGGCTGGATTGCTTCTGCCTCTTCAGTTTGGTGTGGAGTGTTGGACCACATCAAAAGTTCAGTCCAACTTTAAACCTTTCAAACTCATGGATGGGAGTTTCAGGACAAGATAAAAGGTACGGAGCGACCCTAAATTTATGCTGATGTGCATATGTGTTTGTGTTCGGGTTGACTGTTTCGGGTTGCCATGAACGCACTAGAAATGGGGGGGGCATTTAGGAGTCAGTTGAGGCAGCCACTGTTGTGCTAAAAAAAAAGATGCGCATGCATTTACCATGAACTTTGTTTACATCCATAATTCATTTTTACCCGATTCCCTTACAAAAGCAGCAGGAATCTAGGAAACTTCACCTGCACGGTCCAGTATCCAGGTATTCATTTCACAGTCAGAATGCTTGAATTACCGCCCAAAAAGTTACTGAATCAAGTTCAAGTTAATGAATCCTTTCAGATCGTATCGTTCTAAATGAACAGTTCTAGAATCGAATCTTTGCAGAAAGAATTGTTACAACCCGATAAAAAATACAGCACAGGACTATGTTACTGTAAGTGAATGAGTGTTGAAATACAATCCTTAATAATATTACCACATGTGTGGTTTACAGTAATCTTACTGCAGATTTCATAGATAAATGACTGGGAAACGCCGCATACCATACACAGCGTAAAGCTGGACTGATCCATTATTCTGTCCAACAAACGCACCTCAGTGACGGCCTGGATGGAGGCGCCGTGCTTCATGAGGAGCTCCATCACCTTGACCCGGTTCTTCTTGCAGGCGATGTGCAGCGGCGTGAAACCATTCTAGAAGACAGAATTCAAAGTCGGTGATCCGAGAACACAGCCTGAGGCAGGACGCATCTGGAACGCCAGACGGAAAGTCCTTCCCCCCCGGCCGCCCCCGACGAGCACGCGTGGAAAGAATTCCCTCCGAAAGCAAAGTTAGCCTTGCTGTCTTCTCCTGCCTGCTCTCCAAAGTTAGACTTTCAGCTCAATGATGTCATCTGACTTTTTTTTTCTAAACACACCCAGATTTCTCGCCTTACACACCCACCATGGTTGGCTTACACCCGGACAGAAAAAGTCACTTCCATGTACGTTTGATTTGTATCGGTGTGTCTTTTACTTCTTCCGCTCCTTTCTTCTACTCTGCTCACATTTACTGATGAAAACATCTCCTGGTTTAGCTTGTAGCATAGTCGCTCTCGTGTAGCCAATTCCAATGACTCTGCAGGACACTGGAGAGACCGAAGTGGAGATTTGGTACCAGTAGGGGGCGCCACTGGTATAAACGTGGCAAAATCGTCTTTTTAGCCAGGCAATCGAACATGGATTTGAAAGCCAAAAAATAATACTATTTTAGTTATTACAAATATTTTTTAAATGTTAATAATGATTCAAAATAATACGAATATAATTTGTGTTAGCAAAACTTTAAAAGTGCTGCTTTGTTTATGATTAAAAAAAAATGTTAACTAGACATTTTGTTTGCATTTGTCAAAGTTTTGTTTGCATTTCAACTTCACCTTTGTGTGCGGGGCTTTTTTTAAATTGGTCATTGTCCGCCTCGTTAATGCAAACACAAACTTCCGGAAATGCAAATAAAGCCTCAGAAATTGCAAAAAATATATATATATAGTTTCATGAAAACTATTTTTTACATTTGTAAAAGTTTTTTGTTAAAGTTTTGGTAAATTTGGTAAATATAATAAATATTTTAATGTTAGTTAATTAATTGTTATTATAATTATTATTAATTATTAGGAACATTTAAAAATGTTTTTGATTCTTTTATGTTATTATTAATTTAATAATAACATTATGGAAATAATTTTATTATTCAATTTAAATTCAATTACGTTTTTGATTTGGAAACAGCAGCATAAAAAAAAAAAGGCTGTAAAAAATATTTTGTTTGCAACTCTTTTTGCAAATCTGTGAATCACCACCTTATCGTGGTGGAGGGGTTTGAGTGCCCGAGTGATCCTAGGAGCTATGTTGTTCGGGGGCTTTATGCCCCTGGTAGGGTCTCCCAAGGCAAACAGGTTCTAGGTGATGAGTCAGACTCAGAGTGATTCAGAAGACCCTTATGAAGAAGAACAAGAGGAGTGACCGCACCTCGCCCAGACGTGGGATACCGGGGCCTCACCCTGGAGCCAGGCCTGGGGGAGGGGCTCGCAGGCGAGCGCCTGGTGGCCAGGCCTTCACCCGTGGGGCCTGACCGGGCCTAGCCCGAAGAAGCCACACGGGAACTCCCCCCCGCCGACCCACCACCTGCAGGGGCAAGCATAAGGGTCCGGTGCTGTGTGATTTGGGCAGTGGTCGAGGGCGGGTGTCCGGGCGACCTGGTCTTCGGCGGCCAAATCTGGTTCTTGGGACATGGAATGTCAATTCTCTGGTGGGGAAGGAGCCCGAGCTTGCGGAAGAGGCGGAGAGATTCCGACTAGATATAGTCGGACTCACCTCAACCCACAGTTTGGGCTCTGGAACCAAATTCCTTGAGAGTTCCTTGAGATTCTTCTCTGGAGTTGCTGCAGGGGAGAGGCAGCGAGCTGGTGTGGGGTTATTATTAGCCCCCCGGCTTGGTGCCTCTGTGCTGGAGTCATCCCCAGTGAACGAGAAGGTTATTTCCCTACGCCTTAGGACTGGGGAAAGGGTCCTGACAGCAGTTTGTGCGTACGCGCCAAACGGCAGTTCAGAGTACCCAGCCTTCTTGGAGTCTATCAGAGGGGTTCTGGAGAGCACCCCAGCTGGTGACTCCATAGTTCTACTGGGAAACTTTAATGCCCATGTGGGCAATGACAGGGCGGGGAAGGATGCCGGACAGACCTAGTAGACCCAACCGCGTAGTGAGGGTGTGCTGGGAACGTCTGTCAGAGTCTCCCGTTCTTCGAGTATTCAACTCTCATCTCCGGCAGAGCTTCGCCTGCATCTCGAGGAAGGACCGGGATATTGAGTCTGAATGGGCCGTATTCCGTGCCTCCATAGCTGAGGCAGCCAGACGTAGTTGCGGCCGCAAGGTGGTCGGTGCCAGTCGTGGTGGCAAGCCCCGAACCCGATGGTGGACACCGGGGGTTAGGGCTGCTGTCAAGCTGAAGAAGGAGGCCTATCAAGCATGGATGGCTTGCGGGACTCCCGAAGCAGCTGACAGGTACCGGCAGGCCAAGCGGCACGCGGCTTCGGCAGTGGTCGAGGCAAAAACTCGGGTGTGGGAGGAGTTCGGTGAGGCTATGGAGCATGACTTTTGGTCAACCTTGAAGAGGTTCTCGCAAACCGTCCGACACCTCAGAAAGGGGAAGCAGCCCCCAGTTCACACTGTTTACAGTGCGGAAGGGGGCTTGCTGACCTCGACTTTGGAGATAAGTTGGTCGGTGGAAGGAATACTTTGAGGCCCTTCTCAATCCCACTGACATACCTTCCGTTGAGGAAGCGTTCGCAGTAATGCGGTCGCTGTACCGGACCGTCGTGGTGAAGAGAGAGCTGAGCCGGAAGGCAAAGCTCTCTGTTTACCGATCGATCTACGTTCCCACCCTTACCCACGGTCATGAGTAATGGGTCATGACCAAAAGAACGAGATCGCGTATACACGCGGCGGAAATTAGTTTCCTCTGTAGGGTGGCTGGACTCACCCTAAGAGATAGGGTGAGGAGCTCGGCCATCGGGGAGGAGCTCAGAGTAGAGCCACTGCTCCTTCACATCGAGAGGAGCCAGTTAAGGTGGCTCGGGCATCTAGTCCGGATGCCTCCCGGGCGCCTCCCTGGTGAGGTGTTTCGGGCATGCCCAGCCGGGAGAAGGCCCCGGGGAAGACCTAGGACACGCTGGAGGGACTATGTCTCACAGCTGGCCTGGGAACACCTTGGTGTCCTCCCGGTGGAGCTGGAAGAGGTCGCAGGAGACCGGGAAGTCTGGACTTCCCTACTAAAACTGCTGCCCCCGCGACCCGGACCCGTATAAGCGGAAGAAAATGGAATGGAAATCTTTTTTTTGCTTTCAAATATATGTATTTTTTGAGTGGCTGAAAAAAAAGACGCATTTATTCAATTTTATTCACATATCACTTTCCTTGCCAACCTCATTTTCCAAAAATGACAACTTAAATTTTGTTTGTTTCTCTTAAAAATAACATATATTTTCCTTTAATATTTAAAAATATTTTAATGCAAGACTTTTTTTCTAAGAATACGTGTTTTTCCCTTAATATTTTGACTTTTGTGGTGAAATTCCAGCAGTTTTTTGGCTATTCCAAAACTGTAAATTGTGTTCTTGTAATTATGACTTTATTCCCATGATATTCTGACGTTGTTCAAATAATGTTATAACTTTATTTTGCAACCTACTTTTCCGACAATTACAACTTTATTTCTTGTTTCCTTTGTTTTCAATATTACAAAAACATTACATTTTTCTGACGTTATTTCCTCATATTACGACCTTATTCTTGTAAAATGAAAACTTTTTCTCTTGAAATTTCAACTTTCTTCTCTTAATGTTTGGACTTTATTCCTGTAAAATTACTGCTGATTTTTTCCATTTTTTCTGGTGCTTTTTTGTGTTTGTTTTTTTTAGAATGTGCTGTGGGCCAATACTGTAAAAAAAACAAATATTAACATTTTAAGTTTACATTTTTGTGTTGAAAAATGCTGAATTGAATACCAAAATAGTTGTTAATAGCATAATCAATTCACCATGGATTCATTGATTGATTGTTGCAGCTGTAAACTATACTCTTGGCAGTGCGTCATAGAAAAGAAAAGTGAAAAGTGCAGTGAAATTAGACATGGTAAAATGCTCAGAGACATTCAAAGGTCACGCCCATCATGAAGGATAAAGACAATATCTTTCTTGTGCTCTGATTATTGCCACTTCCTCCAAATAAGCTTGTCTTCTCTCCCTCCCTTGCAACTCCCCTTCCAGTGTGCAAGACGACCACAAGGAAATAGAAGCTCCTCCTCACCAAAGCCTTGGCGTTCGGGTTGGCCTTTTTATCCACGATGACCTTGGCCACCTTGTAGTGCCCGCAGTGGGCGGCCACATGCAGCGCAGTCAAGTAGTCGTTGGTCACATCGTCCACGGGCGCGTCGTGGTGCAACAGCAGCTGCACGCAGTTGAGGTGGTCACCCTGCGTGGCCATGTGGAGCGGCGACAGGCCGTTCTGAGGAGAGGGGTTATGCGAGACAAAGACTCTAACCCGCAAGTTAACAGGAAGCGTGTGGATAAACGTAGTAGAGGGGAGCCTACCTTGGTCTTGGAGAGGATGGGGGCGCCTCTGTTGAGCAACATCTCTACCACCTGCTCGTGTCCACTCCTGGCACCGCAGTGGAGCGGCGTCAGACCATCCTGAGGAATCAAAGGCGGGACTTTAGCAAGCATGCTCAGGTTGGCAAATCCATCGTGTCACGGCAAACGCGTGCGCACCTTGGTCCGAGCGTCTATCTTGGCTCCTCGCTCCAGCAGAAGCCGCACCATGTTGCCGTTCCCGCGCTTGGAGGCCACGTGCAGTGGCGTGATGTCGTTCTGGACACGGATGAAAAGGAAACATCACTTTGCAAACAATAACCGCCGCCACTTGCTTCCATCGCCACGCCATGTAAACACATCATATCGACAAATGAACAGCATTCATGCCCGCGTGGAGGAAATTAGAGCCAAATGTCTCCCTCCAGAGGAAGAAAACCACATTCACCGCCATTCACCAAGTCTGTAGTGCAGTGGTTCTGTTATTTTTTTGTCCCCCCCCCTCCCCCATCCCACTATTGACATGTGATAATTTAAAGAAGGCTAAAACTTTACCATGAAATATAGTCAATAACATTTTTCTTTCTACATATTTTTATTACTCTTTCACAACAGAAAAAGAGTAAGTATTAGACACAAGAATTTTTCTAGTATTAGAAAAAATCAGAGATTTCGAGATTAAAAATTGTACCAGAAAATAAAGTCGTAATTTTACTAGAATCAAAGTTTTAAATTTACAAGAGAAAAAAAAGAGTCGGTATTTTACAAGGAAAAAATCTGTACTTTTATGAGAAAAAAGTTGTAGATTTACAAGAAATAAAAGTCGTAATTTCCCTAGAAGAAATTTGTAATTTTAAATTTTAAAGCCCCTCGTCTTTATAGCTGTCCCAGACAATGCCTGTTACGACGGAGTATTCAAATAATCTGAGATTTTGAGTATAAAGTTGTAAATTTATGACGTTATTGTTCCCTTTTCATAGCTGTCTCTGGCAGTGCCTGTAATGTAAAGTTAAGACTTTTATTCTGATACATTTATGACAATAAAATCGTAAATATAAGACTTTATTTTCAAAATCTCAGATTACTACGTTGGAACAGGCATTGCTTGAGACAGATACTCTATAAAGACAGGAGACCTTTGGCCTAAAATAAATATTACAACTTTTTGTCTCGTAAAATTATTACTTTTTCTCATAAACTCACAACTTTTATTCTTGTCAATTTACGACTTTTGAAAAGCTGTCATAAAATTACGACTTTTAATCTCGTAATTTTACAAAAAACAGCAAAAATGGGGAGAAAAAGAGCAAAGTTGATACTAATAATGGGCCTTTTTCACCTGTATGACAAAGCTGGGAAGCAAATTTTTCTCAGAATATACAGAACTTGTCAACATGTCTGCATGTGTTGCGTTACAAAATATCAACGTTACATCATTTGCTTTTTGTGGCCCTTGCTGGAAAAATGCTTTGACAGCCCCTGGTTTAAGCCAAAAATACTTCCAGGATTTTTTTCATATTTATAGCTTTCTTAATGACGAGAGGTATTTACAAATTGGGATTGTTTGGCCTTGTGGGAAGTCTGCGCTTTAATGCATGACATTTTAGGCACAAAATTCTCTCAGCAGAGTGACACGGACAGCTGGCACGCTACATACGTCTCACACACACACACACACGCACGCACGCACGCACGCACACTAACCCGTGCCTTGAAATCCACGGCGGCGCCTCTGTTGAGCAGCAGTGTTGCTACGTTGATGTTGCCGTAGTGAGCGGAGATGTGGAGAGGCGTGAAGCCGCTCTGAGGCACAGAGACGAGAAAACGATTACACAGAGGCCGGACGTCGAGAAAGCTTTCAAGAGATATACTTTAGCATTAGCGGCCGTCCGATGAGTAGCATGCAGTAAAACTACACTTGCTTTAGTTGCTGGAAATAACGGAAGGGTCTGCAAAGTAAACATGCAGGGCAGCATGCATCTGCAATAGTGAAGTGCTACCTACTGTAAAAAAAGCAACAAAAAACAGTAATCCCTCATTTATAGAATATAGAAAAATGATAACAAGAATATTTTGAATATTTTAGTAGTTAGAGCATAGATAAGCTGTTATTGACCTTCTAAATAAGTTTTCTTTACCATTCTTAGAGCCCTCCAGAGATAAAATAACGCCCCTATAGTCACCTTTACACTTCTATTAGATAGTTACTCAATGTAGTACACATAATAGGAAGAAACAACACATTTAAGACACACTTAAGATAGAGCATGGGTCGGTAACCTTTACCATCAAAAGAGCCATTTTGCCTCATCTTACAGTAAAAAAAAATTTGGGAGCCGCAAAACATTACATTACAAAACTTGTAAACTTTTAAAAATTGTAATTTTTGTAATGGTACTTTATAGAACAACTAAATTCAACAAACAAAAGTGCGGCTACACGTGTAGACCTACTCTGAGCTAATTTAAATGCTGAACTGAATGGTGTGAAATTAACAAAAGAAATTAGCCAACTTAAGAAAAAAAGAGATTTGACCCCTCAACCTCCTGACTGTGAGGCCAATGTGTAATTTTTGAAAAATTAGTTTGGAGAAAAAGGTATGTATGGGTATATATGGGAATAAAGGCACAACATTACAAGAAAAAAACTGATGAAAATTATTTAAAGTTGAAATATTTAGAAAATCTTTTTAGAAAAAGCGGGGGAAAAAGAGCAGTGTTTATTTTTCACCAATATCACAAAAGTGAGATGCAGTTTTTTCTTAATGAAAATGTTCTTTTGTCAAATGTTGGACTTTGTTCAGCGGTCCCTAAACACACCATAGTTGGGTGAGGCAAAAACTAACACTAACTAAAAATACACGCAACAAGTAGAGATTTTTATCTGCATTATTACACTTACTTCTTACATTCGTCTGCAAAAAACGGGGAAGCTACTTGCTAATGTTCGGCTTGGAGTTCACTTAAACGTTCTTTTTTTGGCGTGTCTAAAACCACATTTACAGTCTTCATGCTAAGCTAACGCTAACATTTTTGCTATCACGGCTACAATACAAGCAGGTAAGCGTGCGCGTGCGCACACACAGCGAGGCTGAAATGAGATGCAGGCGCCATGAGGTGGCAAAAGCTTTCATGCTAGCATTTAGCGCTCATGCTAGCATTTAGCGCTCATGCTAGCATTTAGCGCTCATGCTAGCGGCCTGAAGGCTTTGCAATGGCGACCATGAGGTTGAGGAGTAAGAGGAAGAGAGGAGGAAGAGAAGGCGTGTACCTCTGTTGTTCTATTCACCATCATCTGGAAACAAAACGTCAGAGGGGGCGGGGCCAGAAAGAGGAGGAGGGGGCAGAATGGAGCGGTTAGTGTACCACGTGTACGACACCAAGCGGCATGATGGCCACGCACTCCATGAAATGCGGACGCACAACCGGATGCCGCCCCGCCCCGAGTGTGAGCCTCAAAGTTGCGTAGCGGGCACCCGACCGCCTACCTTGGACTCCACGTCGGCGTTGTGGTCGCTCTGCAGCAGGAGGGCGGCGGCCTTGGTGTCGTCTTTCCTGGCGGCGATGTGCAGTGCCGGGAGGCGCACCTTGCCCTTGGTGTCGTTCTCCAGGAGGAGCGACACCACCTGGTCGTGGCCCTGCTGCAGCGCCACCGCCAGGGGGGTGAAGCCGTCCTGCGGGCGGAGAGAGACGTCCCGGCAGTCATGAAAATATGCTGTATGGCTAATCCATTATTAATATTATGATGGCGCCCCCTTCTTAATCTTTTAATCTTCTAATCTTTTTCTTTTAATCCGGGGGTGTCCAAATTTATAAGTGAAAAAGGTCTATTATTAGCCTAGTATTATTATAGTCTTTTTTCCCCTTTTTTTTTTTCTTCAAATTTTCCAAATATTTCAACTTTCTTCTTAAATAATTTTTAGAAATGTTCTTTCTGTAATATTAGGACTTTTTTCCCATAATATTATATTTTCACCAACATCATTTTCCAAAAATGACACATTTATTTTATTTTGTTCCTTATAATGTTACGACTTAAAAATAATAACTTATTTACTTTAATATTTTCTCTATGTCAGTAAAAAAAACCTCTATTTTTTCCTACTAATATTACAAGTTTATTCTTGTGAAATTTTTCTTGCTAGACTACAATTTACGTCTCATAATATTTTGGCTTTATTTCCATAATGTTAGAACTTTCTCTCTGCCCTCATTTTTCAAAAATTACACCTTTGTTTTGTTTGTTTTTCGTATTAGTACGACTTTTTGAATAATATCTTTTTTCTTTAATATTTCAACTTTATACTACTAAAATTATTTATTATTATTTTTCCTACGGATATTTCACGTTTAATTATATAGAACTCTTTATTCCCATGATGTTAAAACTTTTTGTCCACCCTTTGTTTTGTTCTCATAATTTTACAAATTAAACATTTTTTTTTATTAATATATCAACGTTATGCTAATACAATATTCCTCATAATTCTTGCAAAATTACAACTTTTTTCTCTTAATATTCGGACTTTTTTGCTTTAAATTTACTGCTGTTCTTTTCTTTCCTCTTTCTTGCTATTTTTTAGAAGTTGACACAGGCCAACACAAAAACAGCTTTGGACTTCAAATGGCCCCAGCTCCACATTTTAGACACCCCTGTGCTAAGCATTAAGCAGCTGCTAACCAGCAATTTTAACTCTAACAACAACACCTTAGGAAAGAATTGATAGCTGGCCTTCACCTCAGTGGCGATGCTCTGAGTGGCGCCGTGGTCCAATAGGAACTGCACCACATCAAGATGATTCTCCTGCGCCGCCATGTACAACGGCGTGAAGCCATTCTGGAGACAAATAGAAAGGAGTCGGTTATATTTCATCGGTGAAACCCTGCTGCGACCTGTCATCCCTGTCTCACACATACACACACACACCACAAAATGTTTTTGCAAGCGTCAAGCACGTACCGCCACCCGTGTGCATAGCTTACACCTGATAAGAGAAGATAAAGTGTGTATTTGCATCCCCCTTCCCACTGAAACGCCACACTTTCAACTTGAATACAACAATACTATGCCTATGTTGTGGGGACAATAGGGGGCATGACTCTCACTCATTTGAGCTGGTAGGTAGGGGTGGCATGGTTTGTGGTCTATGTTTTGGGTGCCAAAAATAGAACTTTTCTGTCTTGATATCCTTCTGTTAAAGAAACTCCCGCTCGATCCACACTGAATCACGTCGGGGTCCCCAATGTGAAGAATAAACTCCTGCCTGATCCACAATTGAATCGCGTCGGGGTCACCAGTGTGAATAAACTGCTTAATCCAAAAGGATCACGTCGAGGTCACCAATGTGAAGAATAAAGTCCTGTTTTAGATTGACAGCAAGTGTTCCTTTCCACTGCCACATTGGTGACCCCGATGTGATCCACTGTGGCACGTTTATTATTAGTATACCATTGGTGCCATCAAAGCACCACATTCATGCTGTAAATGTTTTAGTTTGTGTTTTGTTCTACACCTGCGACTGTGCATTGATGTTGGCTCCATGAGTGACCAGCTCCTTCACCACTTCCGTCTGGCCGGCCAAAGACGCTATGTGCAGGGCGGTGTTGCCTTTCTGCTTTGGAAAAACAAAACACATTTGAAAATGTGGAAGTGGAGACATAACATTTATTGCCCTTTATTTTCCTTTTTTGCAGAATTCTAAAGAAAGCAGCAGAGCACCCCAGTAGAACAGGGGTGTCCAAAGTGCAGCCCGAGGGCCAGTTCATTTTCATTAGCCCTCAGTATATTCTAAAAATAAAATACATTCAAGATCAATGACATCACTAATTTATTTTGCCGCCTGCAGATGTTTTGGTCAATCAGAAATATTCACTTTTTGCTTTTAAACAATAAATAAATATATATATATATATATATATATATATATATATATATAACACCAGCCAAAAGTATTGAGACACAATTGCATTAATTTGACTGTGAAAGTGTCGCAATATTTCCGACAGGCACAACTTAGCAACTTTTTTTAAACAAGCCAACATAGTTGAATGAATATTACTAGTCAAAAATATTAAAACACAACTGCATTCTATTGAATGGAAAAGTGTCCCAAAACATTTGACAAAGACAACCTTTTAGCCCTTGGCTAATTGATTTGGTCACCTATAATACAAACCTGAAATGTGCATATTGTGGTCCAAGTGTAGGTAGGTCAATATAGAGTATCTGGGAGAATTATTGAGACAGGTTTGCATTCAACTGAATGACAACGTGTCTCCAAAACGTCTGACAGCCAGAACTTTTGGCTTTGCAGTGTAGGTCAATCCCAACATTTCAAGCACATCTTGATGAATTGCTTAAACCAATCCAACGTAGGGCAATGTACAGAACCAGTCAAAACTATTTACAAAGAACGTGTCCCCAAACGTCTGACAAGCACAACTTTTTGCATTTATTTTTTAACCAAGCCAAAATAAGTCCAGTCAAACGTTTGGAAACACTTTTGCAGCCAAGCGCATGAGAAAGTGTCTACAAACTTTCTACTGGTACTGTGAATTGGCACGCACTGTACAAAAGGTATCCAAGTGGCCCTCCAGTGAAAAGGTTTGGACACCCCTGCTGCAAAGGATCTTTGACCAAAACAGCGCTCCTGTCATACACAGGATCTTTGAGAGTCTTGTGCTCCTGTTAGATCAAATATTAGCTTAGCTTAGCTTCTGTTTTTCATTTAGGAATAACCTTACACACATAAATAAGAATAACGCACCTTAGTGGCGGCGTCCACGTTGGCGCCCTGCTGGAGGAGCTCGGCCACCACCTCCACGTGACCCTCTTTGGAGGCGAGGTGCAGCGCGTTCAGGCCATTCTGTTGCAACACGCGTCATGTTTTTTGTTATTGTTGTTCGGGCTCTCAGTCGTGAAAGTCCCGATGCGAGCGTCACCTGATTGCAAATGTTGATGTCCACGCCATTCTTCAGGTAGTCCAGAGCCTTCTCCAAGTTTCCGGCGCGGGCTGCTCGTAGGTAGCAGGCGTTGACGTCAGTCTGGAGATAAAGAAAAGTGTAAATAACCCCTGCCGTATGCTGAAATGCTTTTTTTCCCTCATACCATTAACACTGCTTCACTTCTTTTTACACTTGTATTTCCATTCCCGCCACTATAGAGAACCCAACGACTGACATGGTGACAACAAATGCTCACCTGCCCATGTTGTGTGTCAAACTGTCACCCACAAAAGTAAACATGCCGGTGGTGGTCAAGCGGGACAACTGGCGTCCCAAAATAAGGAGGGGGCGTGGTTCTCTAGGGTGGAAAGAACTGGAGCTGAGCGAGCACAAGGACCGAGGCGGTCACAGAGTGTTGTCATAGAGACACCGTGAGGCTGCGAAGGTGCAAAGAGGAAGTCGGTGCGAGTCTCAGATTGCACCACTGCAGCGGCAGGAAGTGAGCTCCGCACAAAGTCACGCCCTCTCACTGGGCGCAGGAATAAACGCTCTCCAATTAGCCTCTGGCATTCCTGGGTGACACACACACACACACACACACACAGCCTAAGATTGCTTAGAGCAGTTTGCACAATGAAGAAATGGAAATTATTTTGGAAGATCACAATTTCCCCTATTTTTCCATTCCATTACCCACCACTTTATATTATATATTATAGTTTGTGTTTGTCGTTGTAGACCCTGGGTGTTCAAACTTGCCATTTGGGGCCATTTGCTTGTTTTTTCCTTTTTAAAATTGCAATTACTTAAAATAAAAAAGAGAAAAATATTTGATGCTAGCTACGCAAAGATGACATGCAAGCAGTTTTTCTTTAAACATATAAAATGTCTTTGCATACTAGACTTATTTGAGCCTTTTTTTTCCCAAAATGGCAAACAGCAAAATGGAAATACACGTAAGCCTTCATCATTTTGTGCTTCAAATTTTGCGGCTTCACTCTAGCACGTTTTTTCCATGAAAAAAAGGATTAAAAAATCATGTTGTTTTGTGGTTGAATACGGATTATTATTATTAGTGGTCAGAAAATGCACATTTAAGCACATTTTGAGTATTTTTGGTCTAGATTGTAATAACATAAATATAACTCAGTCATTCAGAAGATGAATTCAAAGAATGTAACGTTACTGTCATCTTTGGTGGGACACACAAGCACGAAACTTGATCACCAAAAGAACAGCACTATATTGCAGGTTTGAATTATCTCAGGCATAGATAACAGTCATCCCTAACACGGGCTGCTGTTGCGGCCGTAACCCACACTAAGCTAAAACTCAACTCTGAAAGTCTGACTTCACTTCCATATGTTGAGTTATAGGAGTGACTACAGGGGTCATATAAGACACTTTATGCACGCCTCTATCTCCGCTCACATTTCCGTGTATGAATGTGAATGAATGTTTGGTGGTGGTCGAAGAGGCCAATGGGGCGAATTGGCAGCCACGTTATCGTTTTGGCAGCTGTGTCTACAGACGTAGTCACCACCACCAGTGTGTGACTGAGGAGTCAAGAATAATGGGTTCACTTCATTGTGGAGCGCCCTGAGTGCCTTCAAAAGCGATATATAAATCGAATGCATTTTTATTATAATTTCATGTTTAGAGGGCACTAATAATGGTAAAACCCGTATTTAGAAGGTGGTAAACAATTTTTCCATGCTCTAAATATGAAAATATTGCATTTCTAAATACTGTAATTATTAGTCACTATATTAGTCTTTATATTTGTCTTTTGGCTATTATCATTATTATAATTAGTATTCTACACTGCAGAAACAGGAAATAAACAAGGAACTCTCCCAATGCTAACTGTGTGAGTCTATGTTTTGTCTTATTATCTCGTATTATGTCTACTCTATCGGGTAATAGGAGTGCAAGGTGACTATAGGGGTGTTATTCCATGTCTAGAGGGCTCCAATAATGTAAAAAGCACACTAAGAAGATCATAAACAGGCTTTCTATGCTCTAACTACAAAAATATTACATTTATAAATGAGGAATCCTCCTAATTCAATTGTCACGATCGTGTCTGAAATTGATACACCAAAACCCAAACAAGGGATGCCTGTAATGGTACACAAATGAGTACACTCACACACACTTAAGAAGAAGGCAAAAATGAAGTTGCTTGACCATCCTCACGCCATTCCCATACGTCCACACTGTAAACATTCTGACAGACTTTATTTAGCCGCCAGAGACATGTAAAGAATGCCACTCTTCCACATATACAGTTTATATTATGTCTTTTTTGTGTTTTGCGTTCTCCTATTATGTCTACTTTATCGGGTAATAGGAGTGCAAGGGGACTACAGGACGAAGGCAAAATGAAGTTGCTCACGCCATCTGCATAGGTCCACCATGTGGACATCCTGGCTGACTTTATTTACCTGCCAGAGACATGCAAAGAATGCCAATCTCTACAGTAGATGACACAATATCAGCAAACATGTTTACAGTCAACTTCCACAACCACGGTCTGAACATATTGCTGAGGCGGGGGTAGTCCTTAATGTGTACAACCTTTTAACAATCATTCAGCAGCAGCCAATGCCGGTCATGCTAAGAACGCGCCAAGAACATAAAACAACGTAAGCACATAAAAAGTGCATGAACTGGTTGACTCAATCATAAGTCTTGTGCTTCTTTTTAGACTGCCGTTTGATACGAGCGCTAACGTCCAAGGTCAGCTGTTTACATCTCCCAGAGCACTCAAACACATCATCAGCATCAAGTACGCAGGTGCAATCAAGGCTGCAGTGAGGACGCAACAGCCGCCACTGCAGAACGCTGCCATCCCACAGCACCCAAAATGTCACCCCCCAAGTCATCCTGTAGCATCCGCAGCACAGTAAAGCCCCACAGGCCCTAAACGCCTCGTCCTGTCCCGGAGGGTGGTGCTGGGGTTCAGAAGACTTACCACGGGACAGTCGGCCGCTTCCTCCACAGCCATGTTGAGCCTCTGCCTGCGGCAAAGAGTATGAAACCTGAGCGCCGCCGCGCTGGAGCTGCACTAACTATGGCACGGGTCCTCACTGAGGGAGGGGGGGGGGGCTTTATGTCCAAGCTAAAAATACCTGGCATGCAGTGAGAAAGTCCAGAGCATGGGGGGAAGAAGGAAGGGGTGGTCAGACAGAAGAGTTCCGCCGCTAATCTTATATTAACTTGCAACACGGGCCAATGCACATGTGTGTGTGTGTGTGTGTGCGTGCGTGTGCGTGTGTGTGTGTGAGTGTGTGTGTTATAAACACAACACATTTGATCCTGATCCGCCACAAGATCGCTATTGATTTTGGCCATCATCAGACACTTTATGGTCCGGGTTTCGGAAGTCCAAAGGTGAAAATGAATGAATACCACCATTGTGTTTTGCTCTTCATGAGGCAGTGCTGTGGGTAAGGATTGCACCAGTCCACATTCTTCACTTCCAATCAATCGCCGATATATTTAATTGTCCAAATGATCTGTATGCAGTGAAGTTATATGTTCAAGACTTTGTTCAGAACAACAGCGTACTTTGATTAAAAGTTGATTAGAGAGGGAAAAATTTATGAAGAGGAGCAAAAAACGTTAACGTAACGCCTTAGAATGGAGAGCAAAACCAGAGACACATGGCAGAAAACAGAAAACAGAAGCCAAAGGCCCAGCCAGTGATCAACTCCAGGATGATCAAAGACTTACAGGCGTTACCTGTAAGTACTGTGACAGTTAAAAGACATCTGTGCGAAGCTAATCTACAGTATTTACAAGAATATTCCGCAGTCTCTCTGTTTAAAAAAGGCATGTGCAGAATAAGCTACAATATGCCAAAGAACACATCAACTGGCCTAAAGAGAAATTGAGGAACATTTTGTGGACTGATGAGTAAAATTGTTCGAGGGCTGCAGACAGTTTTTGAGACGACCCCCAAACTGTGAATTGAAGCCACAGTACACAGTGAAGACAGTGAAGCATCATGATATGGGCATGTTTCTCCTACCATGGTGTTGGTCTATTTATCCCATAGCAGGGATCATGGATCAGTTTGCATATGTCAAAATACTTGAAGAGGTCATGTTGCCTTATGCTGAAGAGGACACACCCTTGAAATGGCTGTTTTAACAAGACAATCAATCACCCAAACACACCAGTAAACCAGCAACATCTTCTTATGTTGTTATGTTATGGAGGGGCCAGCCCAATCCCTGGACCTTAATCCAATGGAGAACTTGTGGGCTGACATCACAAATGCTGTTTCTGAAGCGAAACCAAGAAATGTTAATGAATTGTGGAATGTTGTTAAAGAATGTTGGAGTGGAATCACCGCAAACACACTAGTAAACCAGCAACTTCTTCTTATGTTGTTAGCTATGTTCGCTGATATCCTCTTGGCTAAATTTGCTAATATTCTTCTAGCTACATTTGCTGATACTTTTTTGACTATGTTTGACAAAAAATACTTGACTACTGAATAAAGCAAAATTTATTCTGGACCAAAAATAAATAAATCACTCAATATTCTCAACTGTTTTCTGGTTTTACCATAGCTAACTTATTGTGTGGAGATATGGAGAAATAACTACACAAGTACACTCACAAAAGAGGTCAGCAAAATCCATAACATCGTCTGCAGAGAACACACAAACCCTTTATTTCTCATGTGACAATTCTTACAATTTGCTTTCAAAAGACTAAAATTATGCACTAAGCAAACAATAACCTGCTACCCTAAAACAACTCTTTTCAACAAGAGAAAGAATAACTGTACAATGCCACATCAAATTACTTTTTGTATCCCGTGTTCTCTACTTACTCATCATCCAACTATGTTATTGTCACCTAAGGTTTCCTCAGTTACTAAAAAGGTATCAGCAAACATAGCTAAAAGAATATCAGCAAACGTAGCTCAAAGGGTATCAGCAAACGTAGCTAAAAGAATGTCAGCAAAACTAGCCAAAAGAGGATCAGCAAACATAGCTAGAACATCTGCAAAACTAGCCAGAAGGGTATTAATGACAGTAGCTAGAACAGTGTTTTTCAACCACTGTGCCATGGCATAGTGTCTGGTGTGCCGTGGGAAATCATCCACTTTCACCTAATGGGTGTATAAATATTTTTTGAAAATGAGTCCGCCAATATTGTGCCATTGATAAGTGCTGTGATGATCGGCAGAGTAATCATGTAATAAGCTAAACAGCAGTAGGTGGCAACACTTTATATTGACTTTATATTGTCTCTATAGGCTACAGAGATTCATGTTTACATTTTCTGCTGGTGGTGTGCCCTGGGATTTTTGGAAAGAAAAAAAGTGTGCCCTGGCTCAAAAAAGGTTAAAAAGGCTGAACTAGAAGAACTACACTCCTTGATTTTCCGATTGAAGGCTTTTGCCATGGGAATTTAAAAAAAATCAGTTTTCATTATAGGGAAAACATTTTATACTGATATCTACCGATATTACATTTTAATGCCAATAATACAATAATATTGGTGGGCCGATATTATCGGACATCCCTAATAGCTACGTTTGTTTATAGTCTACTAGCTACGTTCGCTGATACCCTTTTAGCTATGTTTGCTGATATTCTTTTAGCTATGTTCGCTGGTACCCTTTTAGCTACGTTTGTTGATATTCTTCTAGCTACATTTACTGATACTCTTTTTTCAGTTTTGCTGACATTCTTTTAGCTACGTTCGCCGATACCCTTTTAGCTATGTTTGCTGATATTCTTTTAGCTATGTTCGCTGATACCCTTTTATCTACGTTTGCTGACACACTTTTGGCTATGTATGCTGATGTTCTTTTATTTTTGCTTAATACTCTTTAAGTTGCATTTTCTGATGTTCTTCTAGTTGGTTTAGTTGATACCCTTTTGCGGGGGTTTCAAACTCAGTTTACCTTAAGGCCGCATGAGGCGGAGTCTGGCTGAGGCTGAGCTGCAGCCTCTACGCACATTCACGCACGTGGAATTTAAATATATATATATTTTTTAATCCAATCTTCTCAAACCTCTTTTTTCTTTGTTAACACAAAATAAGATAGACAAGGACACTGGTGTAAACAAGTTGTGTGCAAAACCACTAATAACATTCTCAATCAATCAATGAACAAATAAATAAACAAACACAAAATAAAATGAACAAGGGCCCTGGTGTAAACAAGTTGTATAACTTTCCTTCTTTGGTAGTCAATTTGTATGGAACATACTGTACTGTTAACTGTTTTCTGCACAAAACCACTAGTAAAACAATCAAACTATCAACAATTACATAAACACATTAAGAAGTAATAGTTATTTAAATCAGTTATAAATTTCAGTTTTCAGTTACATTGTACAGTTCTTTCATCTCTGTCAGTAGGTTTTTCTAAAAAAGGTTTCTCTAACCTACTTTTTACTCCTGGGGACCTGGCAGCGCTTCCTCTCACATAGCTGAGCCACATTTGTTTAGAATAAGACATGTTTGGGTCTGTGGAATATACTGTGTTTTAATTCGCTTGGCGTGTCTTGTTTAGCCAATGCACGATGAACGGTGCAGCCCTATAATGGCCCTGACACCCAGTGTAGGCTACGCTGCGAGTTTTTTTTTTTAAAGCAAGGAAGCCATCGCTGTGCGCCGCAAGGCCCCACCAAGCCATCCAAGCGCCTTTTCTTTTTTCCATTTCACATGGGAGTAGATGGCAGCTCAGCTCGACTTAGCCCGACTCACCCCCACACAGATCCGACTGGACTCAGACCACACCAACGAGTTCCCCGCGCTTCTTTTATCTCTCCGCGCACGCATCACTGTGATTTATTCGGAGAGGGACACAACCGATTCACGCCGTATAATGTCACCCTGGCCAGCAACTTGACGTGAACAGCGAGCTGGGACGAATGTTCACGCTTATTTAGCCAGGCACAGAAGAAACATCCCCATGGCAATCTTGCGTTAATTTTCACTCATTTTAAAAATTTTCTCTGCTTGCGTCAAGCCCAGTCGATGTTCCGCCCCTGAGAGTGTTATACCCCACTGTGACTGGTAGGTCCGTCAGCCCCGGACACTGTGGCGTACAAATTGTAGCAATGTGGGAGCACTTCCTGCTTCCCAGTGTCCTTTGCAGGATTGTCTTACAAATGTCTGCTAGTTGCATGTTCGAGATGACATTGATGCTGTTTATTGTGCTCCCCCTCTTATTAACAGTGTCTTGTATGTTGTTATCTGTCTGTTGTATAGTCGTGTGATGTTTTGGCACTGTCTAAGACACCCTGTGTGAGACTGTCATGTTGAGTATTGACATCCCGCGATTCCGCTGTGAGAATCATCGGAAAATCATGGAGTGTATCGCACTGGATAGGCGGGAGATACCGGAGTCACACAACCTTGCGGGATTCATCAAATTGAGTTCCCTGAGCCCAATCACACGGGTCTCTCAGATGTTTGCTTACTCAAGTTTTACAATGGGCCGCACGGTGGCTGAGTGGGTAGCACATTGGCCTCACAGTCAGGAGGTTCAGGGTTGGAATCTCTGTTGGGCATCTCTGTGTGGAGTTTGCATGTTCTCCCCGCATGTGCGTGGGTTTTCTCCCACATTCCAAAAACATGCACGTTAGGTTAATTGGCGACTCTAAATTGTCCATCGGGTTGAATGTGAGTGTGAATGTTTGCCTATATGTGCCCTGTGATTGACTGGCGACCAGTCCAGGGTGTACCCCGCCTCCCGCCCAAAGCCAGCTGGGATAGGCTCCAGCATACCCACAACCCTAATGAGGATAAGCGGCATAGAAAATGAATGATTGAAGTTTTACAATGTTGTTTACAGCCACGTCCAGAAGCTAACTGCTGATGCAGTACCCATTACCTTCACAACAGCTACGTGTTCCACAAGACACATGTGAAGTTATCCGTATCAGTACATATCGGAATCTGAAATTGAGAGTTGGACAATATCGGACTTTATCGGATATTGGGAAAAAACCCAATTTCAGACATTTGCCGCCCAGCGTTTGAATCCGTCCCGCCAGATACTTCTAAAGTATTTAATACAAACTTATACACATACATGTCTTTAACATGACTTACCTACCTTAGCTGATCGTCTTTAGGCTAGGTTTGTTGATATTCTTCTAGCTACCTCTGCTGAAACTCTTTGGGCTATGTGTGCTGATGTTCTTGTAACTCTTTTTGCTGCATTTTGTGATGTTCTTTTAGCTAGTTTTGTTGATACTCTTTTGGCTAGTTTTTTATTGATATTCTCTTAGCTAGGTTTTGATATTCTTCTAGCTACATTTGCTGACACCCATTTGGATATATTTGCTGATACTCTTTTGGCTATGTTTGCTGATGTTCTAACTATTTTTATTAATACTCTTTAGTCTGCATTTTCTGATGTTGTTCTAGTTTCTTTCACTGATACTCTTTTGGCTACGTTTGCAGATTCTCATTGATCTATGTGTGCTGATGTTCTTCTAGTTATGTTTGCTGACAACAATGTTAAAGGCACCATTGTTTGCAAGATTTCTGTTTATTTTGACTCTCAGCTAGCAGGACTGGACAGGCCCACTTAACAGACACCCATAAACATTATACCCCAAACTACCTAAACCTAATTCCAAAACACCCTAAACCTAACCCCTTAACTCCAACCTTAACCCCCAACTTAACCATGGCCCTCTAACCCTAACCCACTAACCCAGGCCTACAACCCAAAACCCTAACCCAAGCCCATAATGCAAACCCTAAACCCCAAACCACCTAACACAAATTCCATAAACCCCTAAACCTAACTCTAACACCTCAACCCCTAACCTGGATTCTTAAGGGAACAGCACATCCACTATGACTCACCATATCTGAGGCACACATCTGCCACCTCCACACACCGCGTCCAAAGCGTCACTGCTGGGTAGACCGAAGCCTGCGTGAAGGCACGTAAAGGTGCCATGTTGTTCACTAGAACTGGACTGGCCTTACGCTCTGCTTCCAAAATTAGCGCAGACGGACACAAACACACAAAGGCAGCAGAAGAGGTTTTGAGGGCAAGGAGATTAGCAGGCTTTAGAAGGTTCCTTCAGGTATTTAAAGAAGCAAAACACTTTTTAGGAGGATTAGCATCAAACCATCACGCCGAAGGTGTTAGCAGATGTAAAAAGCGCAAACGTGACTTTTTAATCATGTGCTAACAGTAATATGCGTCCCTGGAGCACCAAACGTGGCGTCTCACGCCAACTATGGTGCATTTGAGGACCACCGAAAATCTCAACTCTTGACAACAAAATTACATGTGGGCTTTCCAACAGTGGTGCATGCGCATTTTAACTATTTAATCACATATTTATAAATTATTTACATCTACTATGATGTGTTCTGTGAAAAAAGGTGTATTTTTGAAGAAAAAAAACAATGGAAATTTTACAAGTCAAAATATGAAACCTGGAAAGTTGGAATCCAACTAGAACAAGTTGTAATTTTACAGCAATATTAACACATTGAGGACATATAACGTCCGTTTAGTAGCATAAAGTTTAGATATTATACAATTAATAATATATAATATATAATTCATTAATAGGCCGCACGGTGGCTGAGTGGTTAGCACATTGGCCACACAGTCACGAGATCTGGAAGACCTGGGTTCAAATCTCCGTTGGGCATCTCTGTGTGAAGTTTGCATGTTCTCCCCGTGCGTGCGTGGGTTTTCTCCGGGTATAGAAAATGAATGAATGAATGAAGATTACAGCCATTTTCCCCCCCATTTCTGCTGTTATTATTCAGTTTACCATCTATTTCAACTTTCTTCCAGTACATTTTTTTTCTTGTAATTATGACTTTATTCTCATAATATTTATATGTATTGTCATAACATAAGAACATTTTGCAAAACCAAATTTTTTCAAAAATTAGAAATTCATTTGTTATTTTGTTTGTCATTATCTTATAAATATTATAAAAATGTTTATATATTCATTCATTCATTTTCTATACGACTTATCCTCATTAGGGTCGCGGGGATGCTGGAGCCTATCCCAGCAGACTTTGGGCGAGAGGCGGGGTACACCCTGGACTGGTCGCCAGTCAATCGCAGGACACATATAGACAATATATATATGTATATATTCACACTCACATTCCTACCTATGGACAATTTAGAGTCACCAATTAACCTAACATGCATGTTTTTGGAATGTGGGAGGAAACCGTAGTACTCTGAGAAAACCCACACACGCACGGGGAGAACATGCAAACTCCACACAGAGATACCCAACGGAGATTCGAACCCTGAACCTCCTGACTGTGAGGCCAATGTGCTACCCACTGAGTCACCGTGCAGCTGGCTGTAATCTTACAATACAATAAAGTCAAACTATATTAAGAAAAAGCTGCATTCTAAGAAGAAAAAAATGCGGTTTTACAAGATGAAACTGAGAAAAATTACGCCATTTACATAGCATAGATTTAAAATCTTAAAGAAAATAAACATTGTTCTTAAAAGTTGTATTGAAAAACATATTGGAGAATTAAGAATTAAGGGATAAAGTCATAATATCACAACAATAAAGTCCAAATACAATGGGAATAAATGAATAATTACAGAAAGAAAATGTACTAGAAAGTTAAAATTGTTGAAAATGTTGAAATGCTGAAAAAAGCTGTAATTTTATGAGAATAAAGTAAAAATATTACAAGAAAAAAGCCATATTTTAAAACGGAAAAAAGCCACAATTTTAATAGAATCAACTTGGAATATTATGAGGAAAATAATGTCATTTTAGAGGCACAGAGCTGAAATATTATAGAAAATACAATATTTATTTAAATGTCATAAAATTATGAAAAAGAAAGCAAACAAAGGGTAAAGTTGTACTTTTTGGGAAATTAGGTGTTGAAAATTTGGGGACAGAGTCATGGTATTATGACAAGAAATAGTATTAAGTCAGAAATACATGGAGTAAATTTACTTGAATAAAGTTGAAATATTTTGAACATGCAAAACAAAAAACAAAAACAAAATATAACACAAAAATAGACAAAAAGCGCAATATATCGTGAAAATGATAATAGGCAAAGCTCATCCGCGAAATATATTTAACAAATTCCTATAAGAGGCCCTTGCATCCATTCACTGCTTGAAATGGAGCAGCTTGTTGAATACTATCGGACGCGCGTGCACGAACGCGGCCTAATGATGGATCAATTTCACAACATCCCAATATTAACAAGAGACATGTTTCCATAGAAACGGAGGCTGCTCAAATTTTCTGCGGAACTTTGCGGTTGACTTTGCTTTGTATGCTTTCGTGTTAGGACACGGATGCGTTCATGCCTATTGAATATGCTTTCAATATGGCGGCCCGGCTCATGTGGAAAAGAGCTGGACTGCAGCACTCAGGAGGACCAACATCAGACCCTGGTGGACAAAGGTGGCTACTTCATCTTCTGGAGTCATTCAAAAACATTTTAAAAAAGTATTCTAGCAAATGGAATGCGTGTATTATTGCTTGTGTTTATGTTATGGCATCAACGGGGGTAAAAAAAGATAGAAAGGTGTGTGTGTGTGTGTGTGCGTGTTGTCCCACTCCTGACTGGTTGCAGCACGCTGCAATCTGATTGGCCGCCCGGCTACTGCAGTCCCAGCTCTTGAGATCCAGATGGAGGAGGATAATAAAAACACACGGCGGCTAAACTCTCCTCTCCTTCGAGAGGCGTGCCGGAGCAAACAACCTCCATGTTGCCGTGCGGCAGGGAGGGCTGACATGTTTACACCCCCTTTGCATGAAGCCCGTGAGAAAAGAATGAAAGAGGAATAAAGAGGGAAGCATCGGCAGTAGCGGGACTTGCGTGGGTTAATCTTCTCTGACGGGGGCAGACCGAGCCCTTACTGGTCATGAATAAATGAACACAAAAAGCACACATCAGGCGGTGCTGCACGACTGCAGGAGCATGCAAGGCCGATGCGCTGATTTATGGCCTCCCCCTCCCTAAATATGACGATGTTCAGTTGCATATGCTGTCACTTCCGTCACACGTGCGTGAGATTCATCAATTATGTGTTCAATTTGATGTTTGTCACAGAGATTCCATGGCCACTCTGTGCGTGTGTAACACACACACATACATTAGCAGACCACATGACCCACGCAGGACCCCCACCCGTGCGATCACCTTCAAAATGTCCGCTTCACGCTGACATTACAGCATCAGCGTGTTACATTCCTGTCTGGCATGCAGGATCAACCCCCCCCACTAACGCTCGACAGTAAATATTTGCACGTTTGGATGTCCGCCTGTGCAAATCTGATATAAAAACACACGCAGATTACAAGCGAGACTCAGGTTTCATCTTAAAAAGCAAATACAGTGAAAGACACACACACGGTTACCATGGGAAATAATCTGTTCCAGGGTCAAACTATGGCCACGATAAAGCCTTTAGTAACTCCACAGGCGATATGAAGACAATGTCAGTCAGAAACAAGGAGGTGGCTCGCAAAAGATGCGTTTTCACTCCACAAGGAGGAGGAAGAGGTTGAGGAAGAAGCGGCGGGGAACCTGCTGAATGTGCACACATGAAGACAAGAAAGGACTGGCCCACTTCATTATCTCCGGCAGGAGGAGAAGGAGGATGATGGGCGGCTGAAACCAGCAGCATCCTCATCTCTTTTTGACAGAGTGTGACCTCCCACTGCTTTTTGAGAGGGCGGATTTAATTAGTTTTTTTGCAGCGCGTACACATAAAAAACATATTTTTCAGGGGTTCAAAACGCATCTGAGATAGAATGTGAGAGGAAAGGCAACTAGAACAATGGTCATTTAATGTTGATGCACACTTCTTAGCATATCGGATTGGTTTTGGCCTGTTTTACCCGCAAAAAATATCCTCTGCTTTTTCTACACGCCGCCCTCAGTGGAAACGATTTGGATGGGAAAAAATGCTTTTTTTGTAGTATTTTGCAGCCTCACTTTAAAAAAAATATAAAGTGATACTATACTATACTAGGTGATACTAGTCCTACAATCCATACTGCAACCTCTTTCAATAACAATATACTATACACCGCAATATATTCTACAAAGGCGTATCCGGTGACATATTGCGTTGTTTCCGGTGTTGTGCTCATCAACGTGTCGTGTTCAAAGCAGATGGAAAATGTTCCATTCCTAACTGGTGCGGCAAAAAGCCTCTTGTCGGTAGCGTGGAGGGACTAGCAAACTGTTTCAGTTCAATTGTAAATTGTCCTTGAGATACCTAGACACATAATGAAATAATACCAAATTTTGCAAACAATTTAACATTATTGTATTAAAAAATTTGCATATGTGGTGACGTATTGCCTATTTCTATTTTTTGGACATGTGCTCTTGGTAGGAACGGAATATTTTCCATTTGTTGAACCTTCACAACATGTCTAGTTCAGAGAGAAAAGAAGAGGGAAGATGTTCCATTCTAACAAGATCTGGTGAGACTAAAAGCCTATTGCCGGCATCTTTAGGGGACCAGCTAACACTAACACTCTCACAGCAGGCATGGGCAATAACAAAAATATTGGTATTGATCCTCTCGCAAGTAAATACAGTGCCAGTATTGCTGATACCGAGACTGACACTGATACTTTTTGCTAGACATGAATAATTTAAATATATTGCTTACGATTATACAGGACAAGCATTTTAAGCAAACAAAACATTTTTTGATGAAAACATTTGGCATATGTGGTGATGTTTTGCCTTCTTCTGTTTTTGGAACATGTGCTCTTGGTAGGAATGGAATATTTTCCCTTTGTCATCAACAACCCTTCAAGCCCTAACAGGAGACAAGATGTGGGTGGTGAGACTAATAGCCTCTTATCTGCATCTTGAGGGGAGGCAACAAGTCTTCACAACATCTAGTCTATTTCAAAGCATAGAGAAAATGTTCCATTCTTAACAGTAGCCAAGATACTGTAATATCGGCAGCTTTAGTGGGGGTGTACTAGCCAAGACAAGACTGTGTGTATTCAATTGTAAACTGTCCTTAAGACCCCAAGACTCATTTCTAACCCATCCTAACACTCTCCCCCGATAATTTTGACTTGAGATTTTTCAAGAATCATTTAAATGTGTTGTTGGTGATTACTCAGGACCAAAAATGTATGCAAGCAGAAAAAAAAACTAATTTGTGAAAACATTTTCTTATCCTAAAAAAATGTGACATACTGTATGTGATGACATGTTGTGTCATTTTTGTTTTCAAATGTTTGCGCTTGTTGGGAATGGAATATTTTCTCTATGCTATCAACAAGTCTTGTTGCAGATGTAAAATGTTTCATTCCTAACATGAGCAAAGATCTGGTAAAAGCTTCTTGTCGGTAGCAGGGATGGTGATAACGCCATTTTCGGTATCAATCTTCTCCCAAGTAAATACAGGGCTTGCATTGCCGATACCAAGATCTATACTTTTTACTTGACATTTTTCATGAATGCTGTAAATGTGCTGCCTGATTATACAGGACAAAGATTTTAGGCAAAGAGGTCATATTTGGAAATAAAAATCATTTGTGAACAATTTAACATTTTCTTTTTGTTCTTAGGAATGTAATATTTTCCCTCTGCTCTCAAGACTGCTTCACATGTCTTGTTCAAATTGGAGAAAAATGTTCCATTCCTAACAGGAGCAAAGATTCTGTGACTAATTCAACAATTTATTTTAATGGTAATCGTACTTTTTTATTGATGAATTATTACATTTTATTATTATAGATGTATTTATTATTATAATTACTTAACAAATACTGTACGTATTATGTAGTAATGGATTTTTTATTTCGAGCCACACAAAATACACACAACACAACATAATGAAAATACACAGGGACCGAAAACAATTTGGGTCGAAAAGGAGAGGGAAGAAGACAAGCTTATTTACACCCACCCCCTATTAGTAACACTATCACACAGTTATATTAACACAATATGCAGCAATATATAAACATGTACAATATGCCAGGTGTCCCATGCTGTGCATTTAAAGAGACGAGATTTTGGGGGACTGCAGCAAAAAGGTGGATGATCTCCTGAATCCGAGCCTCTTTTGAAGCTCAATACAATTACTACCTTTTATTACTTATAAAATTAGAAAATAAAGACTACCGGATCCAATCGCTCCTGCATTCAAGTAATTATTCCCTGAGTGTGTATACAGTATGTATACAAACAGTGTACATATACACAATATCAACAATCTAACAATCTCAACAACACAACAAAAATTTATGAAAAAATGAAAAATACAGTATGATACCCTTGGTTTCTGGTTACAATACATCGCGGCGTGTTGCTATATTGACATATAAATTGAGGCAGACTATTCTGAATACCATAGAAAAGGAAAGTGAAAACCAAAATTAAATGAGTCAAATGCTCAGAAAGCGCAGAAATGTCAATGGCCGCGGTGCTCACTGGTGTCACTCACCGGCGCCACCACCTGGCAAACACGCCGCATCCATTGCGACATTCCCTCCTTCCCTTTCCTCACTCCCTCTGCTCCCTAATGGAGTTCTTTTATAATTCATAGTCTCTCCTCAGTGGGGTCTTCAACATGCTCGCACCGGCTTGCTTTTCTGTGTTTAAAGTGGTTGGTTAGGGAAGGAAAAAAAAGGCGGCTTGTTTGTTCACGCTTTTTGAGTTAATTAGCAGCTCAGGAATTCAAGCAATTTATACAATACACGGCACCCGTGGAGAACAGTAGTGGTGTTAGTAATAATGTGACCCTCCCATGCAGCTAGCCGAGAGAAAGAGAGAGAGAGAGAGAGAGAGAGCGAGAGAGAGGTAAAGTAAGGGCAGGAATAAAAAAAAAAGGTAATTGAGGCGTCAAGAGAGGATCATTTTTCCATCACCGAGCCAAGAAGTGTCCCCAGGCCGGCAGACTACGTTATAGATTTACTGTATGTGATCTCAGGATAGTAGATACCCTCACTACGACTGGCTGATAGCACTCTTACTGGTACACACAAGAGACAACACTATGCAAAGTGCACGTTACAGTGCACACCGCTTGCATAGCAGAATGCATATTCATTTTGCAACTTTGCTCTTTGATCCTTTCCCTGCTTTTTAGTGTGTTTTTTCATATTCAGGATATCTATATAGCTATGTAAATATTTACTATTTTCTTAAATAATATTCATACATTTTCTTTCTGCAATATATTAGGACTTAATAATCCCCATAATATTTTGACTTGATTTCCATAATATTAGATTTTCACCAACATAATTTTCCAAAAATGATAACTTGATATTGTTTTGTTTCTCCTAATGTTACAACTTATAAAAAATCAGTAACGTTTCAACTCTATGCTATTATTTTTCCTACTAATATTACACGTTTATTCTTGTAAAATTGCATCCTTTTTTTTCTTGGTTTTTTTTTGTCTTGTCCAGCATCATAACAGCTGAATGGGAGTCAAGCTGCCTTTAAATGCTGAGCAAAATTTCTTTGCCAAGGGAGACTTCATAATCCAAATGAGTCTCTCTTGACATTTGACTGCGTTTATTATGAATTTTGTTGCGCCACATTTCGATGCCGGACCTGACCTGAAAAGGGACGGGTGGAGGGTGGGGTGAGGGATATAAGAAAGGGTGCAGAAGAACCTCACAAACATATTTCAACCATATTATAAACAATAACAACCATGACAACCACAATATCAGCCACAACCACAACAGTCACAGAGCAAAATGAGCAAAAATACGGGCGAAAGAAAAAAATAAAAATAAAAATAAAAATAAAAATAAAAATAAATAAATAAATAAATAAATAAATAAATAAATAAATAAATAAATAAATAAATAAATAATAATGATAATACTAATATACATGTACACACATTCATATACATATACACACATATATATATATATATATATATATATACACACACCGCGGGGCAGGGCCGGCACGAGGCGAGCCCCCGGACGCCCAGCGACCGCAGTCCGGGAGCAGCCTCACCCAGATGTCACACACTAGCCACCATGTGCGCCACTGTAGGAGATTCCGGCACCCCACACCCCCGAACACCACCACCGCCATCCCCACCCCGTATCAGAGAGGAACCCAGGCAACACACCCCAACACTCGAAGAGGCAGCAACCATCCAGGCACAATCACACACCTCACCCCCCACCACTGCCCCCTGTGCCCACACCCCTGTTGAATCCCCTGCACCCAACATACAACATACACACAAACACACTGACACACACCTGCACTCGCGCACACAAACCCACACCCGCCAAACCCCCTGCACACTCCCCCAACCCCGGTCCTCCCAGGCACCACTCCGGCACCGGGGCGTGCACCCATCCACCCCCGCAGCAGCGAGTCCGGGCCAACCCAGATGCCCCCTGGGGTCAGATACGCCCCCACTCCCACATCTGGGTAGAGGCAGCCCCCGGAACCCAGGGCCCAGGAGTGCCGCCCCACCCACACCCACCAAGCCCAGCCACCCGGCCCGGGGCCCGACGACCACGACCCAGGCCCCTACCCACGGTCCCCCACCCCTCCACCAACCGGTTGTCTCGGCACCAGACCTACCCCAATCTCCACAGAGATAAACACCGGTCCCCCGCAGAGCAGCGTAGCCCAGCCCCCCTCCCCAAGGGACCCCCAGCAACCCGTATGCCCCTCCCACCTCCGCCAGCCGCCAACTCTCAGAGTGAGGTGAAAGAGCTAATCAACAGGGGACTAGAGTGAATGAGATTGGTCCAATTGATTGTTTAAAGAGCTAGACATTGTCTCACAAGAGATATGATCTAATAAAAGGTAAATTGGTTCATACTTAGATTGGCTTTTGTTTTCCAATTCATGAGAATAGTTTTCTTTGCGATGCATAACGCAGTAAGGACCATACGCGAGGTGTTATTATCGATATTGATGCCACCTAAATGGCCAAGTAAACACAATGTGGGGTGTGCTGGAATATTACATCTGGACCAAGTGGACAGCTCCTCACATACCTGAAGCCAAAACTTTTGGACAGGTGCACAATACCAAACAGCATGTATATAGTTATCAACAGTTATTTGTGCACTGTGAGCAAATATTTGACTTTGTGAGACCTATCTTGAACATCCTTTGTCCTGTATAATGAGTCCTATGAAGAATTTTGAACTGAATCAGCTGTAGATTTAAGTTTTTTGTCATTTTAAATGTATTTGAACATATTTGTATCCATGTGTTTTGATCCAAATTACTGAGTAGGTCTGTTTCCCATTTTGCAGTCGGTAGGTGTATTAAATCTTGTTTTATTGTTAAGCCTATATATTTTTGATAATAACTTTGGGGCGCAGAGGTTACAGAATTCTGCCACCTTGGTTGGCATTTGCAGGTTCAATTGATTGGACGTGTATTTTTTTCCTATTATAGATTTGATTTGGTGGTATTCTAAAAATGTGGTGCTGCTGATTCCATATTGGGAGGTGAGTGTATCAAATGACACAAACTTTCCTTCCACTATGATATTATCTAAGTGTTTTATCCATTTGTTTTTCCAGAAAGAAAAGTTTATCATTCTTTTATTTTGTAGGATGTCAGGGTTGTTCCAGATGGGTGTCAGCTTACATGGATAGAGGGAACATTTGTTTATTTTAAGAAATTCCCACCAAGCTGTCAGAGTGGAGCTGATGTTCATACTTTTGTAACATTTATGATGTTTAATGGTTGAACTGATGAATGGTAGATCACAGATTGCTAGATCATCACACAGTGCTTGCTCTATATCTCGCCATGACTCGTCTGGATAACTCGGTTTGAGCCATTTGGAGACATATTGCAGTTGATTGGCTAAGAAATACTGAGAAACGTCCGGAAGCTCTAAACCACCCCTGCCTTTGGTTTGTTTTAACGTATTTAAGCTTATACGTGATGGTTTGTCTTTCCAAAGGAATTTAGAGATGTGGGAGTCCAGTGACTTGAACCAGTTGGAGGATGGTTTGGTGGGTATCATTGAAAAGAAATAATTAATTTTCGGTAAAACCATCATCTTGACGGCAGCCACTCTCCCCATGAGCGATATGGGTAGACGTCGCCACCGCAAAAGATCACCCTCAGTTGTTTACAAAAGCTGAACGTAATTCAAGTGTGTCAGCGCTGACAACTTGGGTGAAATATTTATACCCAAATATCGGATATTTCCTGTCCGTATTATGGCATCAGGTATACCCTTAAAGTGACAGTTAATGGGTAGAGCTGTGGTCTTTAAGCAGTTAATAGAGTAATCAGACACTGATGAGTACTTGTTTATAAGTTGAATCGTGCGGGGAAGGGACGCTTGAGTATTTTGCAGAAAAAGTAATACATCATCAGCGTAGAGACTTATTTTGTGATCCATTTCTCTGGTTCGGATCCCTTTGATTTCTTCATGTTGTCTGATGGCCGCTGCTAAGGGTTCGATAAATATGGAAAACAGTAGAGGGGACAGTGGACAGCCCTGCCTTGTGTCTCTGTGAAGGCTAAAGCTTGAAGAAGTTTGATCATTGGTCCTCACACATGCATGTGGGTTGGTATAAAATATTCTGATCCAATCAATAAAACCCAGTCCAAACCCAAATTTAATTAATGTCCTGAATAGGAATTTCCATTTTACCCTGTCAAATGCTTTTTCTGCATCTAGAGAAAGGATAATAGTTTCCAAATTCTGTATGTTAGAATAATCTATGAGGTTAATTAATCTTCGTGTGTTAGTTGAGGAGTGTCTACCTTTAATAAAACCTGTTTGGTCTGGATGGATTATGAAAGGAGTAATTTTCTCTAACCTTCTAGCCAAAGCTTTACTGATTATTTTAAAATCTACATTAATTAAGTAAATTGGGCGGTGGGATGGGAGTAGCTAGATGGGAGTGTGGAGTCTTTTCCAGGTTTTAATAGGAGAGTAATATTAGCTAAGTTCATAGTTGGAGGCATTTTATTTTCTCCTTGATTTCTAATAACATTTTTTGCATCCTTTTTTCTTGTTAGAAGCAATGCAGGTGAACAGGCCTGCTATTATATTTATTATTATTACTTTTTAAAATCATTTTTATGCCTTTTGCGCAGCCTAATTTAAAGAAAATTTATTTGATCTTGTTTATTTCTCAAGATATTACGACTTTAAAAAAAAAACATTAATTTTTTTCTTCTCCATGCATAAAGGACATAAAATTGCAACTTTTTCTCTCCATATTTTGACTTTATTCTTGTAAATTGACAGCTGTTTTTTCCATTCCATCAGTTGTGTTTTTTAAAAATAAAATTTCCAAATATGTATATAATAATTAATTAATTACTCCTCTGTGAATCCCCATCTTATCGTGGTGGAGGGCTTTGAGTGCCCGAGTGACCCTAGGAGCTATGTTGCCGGGGTCTTTATGCCACTGGTAGGGTCGCCCACGGCAAACAGGTTCTAGGTGACGGGCCAAACTAAGAGTGATTCAGAAGACCCTAAGGAAGAATATCAAGAGGAGTGACCGCACATCGCCCAGACGTGGGACACCGGGGACTCACCCTGGAGCCAGGCCTGGGGGAGGGGCTCGCAGGCGAGCGCCTGGTGGCAAGGCCTTCACCTGTGGGGCCTGGCCGGGCCTAGCCCGAGTCAGGAACACGGGAACTCCCCCCCGCAGACCCACCACCTGCAGGGGCAAGCATAAGGATCCGGTGCAATGCGATTTGGGCAGTGGTCGAGGGTGGGTATCCGGGCGACCTGGTCTTCGGTGGCTAAATCTGGTTCTTGGGACATGGAATGTCACTTCTCTGGTGGGGAAGGAGCCCGAGCTTGTGGAAGAGGCGGAGACATTCCGATTAGATATGGTCGGACTCACCTCAACCCACAATTTGGGCTTTGGAACCAAATTCCTTGAGAGGGGCTGGACCACGTTCTGGGCACGCGAGTGAAGAAAGGGGCTGAGTTGTCAACTGACCACCACCTGGTGATGAGTTGGATTAGATTGCGGGGAATGATGCCAGACAGACCTGGCAGACCCAAACGCGTAGTGAGGGTGTGCTGGGAACTACTGACAGAGTCTCCCGTTTGTCAAGTCTTCAACTCTCATCTCCAGCAGAGCTTTGCCTGCATCTCGAGGGAGGACCGGGATATTGAGTCAGAATTTGCCGTTTTTCGTGCCTCTATTGCTGAGGCAGCCAATCGTAGTGGCGGCCGCAAGGTGGTCGGTGTCAGCCTTGGCTGCAAGTCCCGAACCCGATGGACCCCCGGGGGTTAGGGCTGCTGTCAAGCTGAAGGAGTCCTACCAAGCATGGATGGCTTGCGGGACTCCCGAAGCAGCTGACAGGTACCGGCAGGCCAAGCGGCTCATAGCTTCGGCGGTGGTTGAGGCAAAAACTCGGGAGTGGGAGGAGTCCGATGAGGCTATGGAGCACAACTTTCGGTCGGCCTTGAAGAGGTTCTGGCAAACCATCCGGACACCTCAGAAAGGGGAAGCGACCCCCAGTTCACACTGTCTACAGTGCGGACGGGGGCTTGCTTACCTCGACTGAGGGGATATAGTTGGTCGGTGGAAGGAATACTTTGAGGCCCTTCTCAACGTCACTGACATACCTTCCGTAGAGGAAGCAGAGTCTGAGGATACGTACGTGGACAGTTCTATTGCCGTGGCTGAGTTAATCGGGGTAGTTAAAACACTCGCCAATGGCAAGGCTCCGGGGGTAGACGGGTTTCGCCCTGAATTCCTCAAGGCTCTGGATGTTGGGGGACTGTCTTGGTGGACACGCCTCTACAACATTGCATGGAAGTCGGGAACAGTACCTCTGGACTGGCAGACCGTGGTGGTGGTCCCCATTTTTAAAATGGTTCACCGTAGGGTGTGTTCCAACTATAGGGGGATCACACTCCTCAGCCTCCCTGGGAAAGTCTACTCCGGGGTGTTGGAGAGGAGGGTACGACCGTTAGTCGAACCTCGGTTACAGGAGTTGCAATGTGGTTTTTGTCCCGGTCGTGGAACACTGGACCAGCTCTACACCCTTGCAAGGGTACTGGAGGGTATGTGGGAGTTTTTCCACATACTTGGAATACTATTAGACTTGGAATAGGCATTTGATTGTGTCCCTCGTGGTGTCCTGTGGGGGGTGCTCCGGGAGTAGGGGATTGGTGGCCCGCTACTCTCGTGCTATTCGGTCCTTGTACAATCAAAGCAGGAGCCTGGTTTGCATTGCCAGCAGTAAGTGGAGCTTGTTTCCGGTGAACGTTGGCCTCCACCAAGGCTGCCCTTTGTCACCAATTCTGTTCATAATCTTCATGAACAGAATTTCTAGGCGCAGTCAAGGCGTTGATGGAGTCCAGTTTGGTGGCCTTAGGATCTCCTCTCTGCTATTTGCAGACAATGTGCTCCTGATGGCCTTATTCAGGAGCAGTTTGCAGTTGAGTGTGAAGCTTCTGGGATGAGACTCAGCACCTCCAAATCCGAGGCCATGGTTTTCAGTCGGAAATGGGTGGACTGTACCCTCCGGGTTGGGAGTGAGGTCTTGCCTCAGGTGGAGGAGTTCCAGTATCTCGGGGTGTTGTTCACGAGTGAGGGACGGTTGGAGCGGGAGGTCAACAGACGGATCAGTGCACCGTCAGCAGTAACGCGGTCGCTGTACCAGACCGTCGTGGTGAAGAGACAGCTGAGCCAGGCAAAGCTCTCTGTTTACCGATCGATCTACGTTTCCACCCTTACCTATGGTCATGAGTTATGGACCATGACCGAAAGAACGAGATTGCGGATACAAGCGGCGGAAATGAGTTTCCTTCGTAGGGTGGCTGGACTCACCCTAAGAGAAAGGGTGAGGAGCTCGGCCATCCGGGAGGAGCTCAGAGTAAAGCCGCTGCTCCTTCACATTGAGAAGAGCCAGTTGAGATGGGTCGGGCATCTCATCCAGATGCCTCCCGGGCGCCTCCGTGGTGAGGAGTTCCGGGCATGCCCAGTCGGGAGAAGGCCCCGGGGAAGACCTAGGACACGCTGGAGGGACTATGTCTCACAGCTGTCCTGGGAACGCCTTGGTGTCCTCCCGTTGGAGCTGGAAGAGGTCGCCGGAGACCGGGAAGTCTGGACTTCCCTACTGAGACTGCTGCCCCTGCGACCCGGATCCAGATAAGCGCAAGAAAATGGATGGGTAATTTATTAATTAATATAAATAACGTCTTTTGTATTATTTTTGTTTTTCAACTTTATGCTACTAAAATGATATTATTTTCCCCTCATAATAAATATTCCCTTCTAATTCCGATTTTTTCTTGCTAGATTACAACTTTTCAGTCGGGCAATTAACCGCGATAAACAAGGGATGATTGTATGCCCGGCGGGATGCGTTGTAGTCGTCTACTACCACACACTACATATACCATTTTAGAAGGGTGTTCGACCACCATGTGACCGTCGCCAGCAGGCAGGAAGTCAACTCTCATTTTGACCTTGAAGTCAATAAGGTCGCTGCTATTGATTGTTGGTGACAGGTGGCTAACCCTGAGGCTCGCCCTCACACACACACACGCACACACACACACACACAGGACAGAAATCTCAAATGTCATCTACACACACGGCAAACTTCACTAATCAATTCCCGCTGAAATGTTTACATTCACGCAAATGATTATGGATAATTAGACATCCAGCTACTGATTGATCACCTCATGGATGTTTGCACATTTCGAGGCACGTCTTGACTTTGCCTACTGTTGTCATGTTTGCTGACATGCTAGGATGTGCTTCTTACATCCCAGCAGTGGGTGCGTGCGTGCGTATATTTCAGGCCCGGGCACCACCCTTGACGCCGCACGCCAGTGATGGAGTTTTGATGCTGAAGATTGTGTGTAAAGACTATCAGTAAGCAGTCACGCCCTGCGGTTTCTTGTGTGTTGTATGTGAGTGTGTGTGTGCGGGTGTGTGTAACCCTGCAAAGACCCACACACACACCCGCAAACCTAAAACTCCATCGCTTTGCATATGATGATATGTTAAAGAGCAATAAACAGCAATCAGAATGAGGTAAGACGAGTGCAAGTGTGTGTTTATTCCACCATTACAATTGATGAAAGTCATAACACACAATAACATTAAAAGCCACCCGCTACCTAAAAACCCCAGCCTGTCCTCCATTCTTTTCTCTTTTTAAGTCTCTGTCAATCACTACCCCCAAAGGACCCCACCCCCCACCACCTCCCTAACCCCCTTCTACCTTTTTCTTGACATCCCGAGGACGCTTCCTGGCCCTCTTCCTCTCCTTCTCACGCTCCTCCTCGGCGGCCACCAGGTTCTCGTCCGCCTTCTTTTTCAGCTGTGATGCGGCGTGCGCCATGCTGCCCGATTAATCCTCACAGGTGGGACAGATGGTCCCCTGCTAATTAACCCCCGTCCCACTTGCTTTCCTTTAGTCCCAGGCTGCCCCTCACAGGTGGGAGCGGGAATGGCGAGACGCTCCTCAAAATGCTCTTCCTGGATCCAAAGGATGTTAGAATGATTCCCAAATAGCATCCGTGAGCGGCGTTGCAGGGAAGCGCCGTAAAAACATCCTAGTGGAGCTCCGCAGATCCATGTAGGGGTTCAAGAGGACAAGGGGACCGGTTTTGCCCCCGAAACGAGCACCTGAGCCATCCTCCACGCCTCCGCGGGACGTATGACGGAAGACGGGGAACGGCGATGAAAAGGAGGTTGAGGGAGGCAGCCAGGAGGAGGAAGAGGAGGAGGGGCGAGGGAGCAGCCGGGACATGAAGAACAGACATTTAAAGAAGGAGCGTCTGGAGGTGACGGAGGACGGACGACACTCTAAAAAGTGTCCCGTGTGACACCTCAAAAGGAATTCTGGGAGGATCTATTCCCACTAAATCCAAGGTCAAATTCTGTCAAATCCAATATTCACATCCTTTTATATAGACGATCTTTTTCTTTTGCAGAAGGTTCCTAAAAACAGCAGACCGTTCCCGTCAGATAGACAATTTTTGCAGTAGGTCCTTAAAAACAGCACAACACTACTTTGATTCACAGGATCTTTGACTAGGGTTTATTTTTGCAGTAAGTTCCTAAAAACAGCAGACTGCTCCCGTCATATAGACAATTTTTTCAGTAGGTTCTTAAAAATAGCAGAACACTACTTTGATGTACGGGATCTTTGACTAGTTTTTTTGCAGTAAGTTCCTAAAAACAGCACACCACTCCCGCTATATAGACGATTTTTGCAGTAGGTCCTTAAAAACAGCAGAACGCTACTTTGATGTACAGGATCTTTGACTAGGGTTTATTTTTGCAGTAAGTTCCTAAAAGCAGCAGACTGCTCCCGTCATATAGACAATTTTTGCAGTAGGTCCTTAAAAATAGCAGAACACTACTTTGATGTACGGGATCTTTGACTAGTTTTTTTTGCAGTAAGTTCCTAAAAACAGCCCACCACTTCCGTTATATAGACAATTTTTGCAGTAGGTCCTTAAAAACAGCAGAACACTACTTTGATGTACAGGATCTTTGACTAGTTTTTTTTGCAGTAAGTACTTAAAAACAGCAGACCGCTCCCGTCATATAGACGATTTTTGCAGTAGGTCCTAAAAATAGCAGAACACTACTTTGATGTACAGGGTCTTTGACTAGGTTTTTTTGCAGTAAGTTCCTAAAAACAGCACACCACTTCCGTTATATAGACGATTTTTGCAGTAGGTCCTTAAAAACAGCAGAAAACTACTTTGATGTACAGGATCTTTGACTAGTTTTTTTTGCAGTAAGTTTTTAAAAACAGCAGACCGGCCCCGTCATATAGACAATTTTTGCAGTAGGTCCTTAAAAATAGCAGAACACTACTTTGATGCACAGGATCTGGCTAGCATTGTCTGTTGCTAAGAAGAAAAAGTGACACGTGGCAAAATATGCAGCTGCTGTGGATCAACGGGATCAATGATTCATGTGGTGTCCATGCATTATTCATGTTTAACTGATATATGCTTGGATTAAGTGCAGGTTAGCTCGAGGCCACTATTGTGATGCCATTGCAATTAGCTGCTCTGCGGGCTTTGCGTAAATTTCATTGGGTGCCTGCGGCAGAAAGCAGGCGGGTTTAATAGCAAGATGTCCTCAGAAGAAAGACACTGTTTTGTTGAATTCAAAAAAATGTATGCATGTGTTTGTGGCTGCCTGCCTGCGTGCGCGCGCGCGCGTACGCGCGATGAGCTCATGACCGCAGCCTTTCAAATATAAACAGCCTAGCAGCATGCAGGGAGCACGTGTCCTCCTCCAAAGGGTTACTATTGGTTCTTATGGACTACCCGAGGACAGTGATTGGCTACTCGGAATGAAAACTCCCACCCACCAACTGACAATAACAGATAGACCGCAATAGGCTAAAATAGGAGTAAAATGTACGCTCTGCGAGTTGGATTTCTTCGCCATTAGCAGAAAATAACATCAAAACAATATTCGTGTACTTTCGTTACACAATTAAATGTAAAAAAAAAGAAGCTTAATCGTGTTCTTTATCGACTGAGCGGCTGTTTTGCTGCGGTGTCTGGCTCCCCCTAGTGGCCAGGAAGTTTTAAAACAGCCCGAGTTAAGAATCAGTGTTGTACTCGCTTTGCGGCCACTAGAGGGCAGCGTTGCACACTCACGCGACCTGCTTTGAGTTGACATGTCTTGTCACGTTGCTCTTGTTCATTACCTTCCACGAGGAGGTTCTATTTCATTTTTGACAGTCGATTTTGGATGTTCATTATTTATTTATTTATTTTACGATCTTGGAGTAATGGAGAAGGTAGGTCCTGTTAAAGGTGTATACTTTTGTTCTGATCCATATTAGGAACTATGAATCCTCAAAAATTACTGATGGACACCAACCGACCCCCGCCCCGGTAACTTACTACGGGTCCATTAATGATGTCAATTGGCAGAAAAAATAAAAAAAATAAAACAGTACTCAGATTCCCCACAGCAAAGCGCTAGAAGCACTTTGCTGCAAATGGACCCAAACTAGATAAGCAACGATGTGATTTGTCCGGTTCGGTGTTTGGCCTCAGTCACATTCAAAATAATGGAACTTTCAGACACAAACCACAACACCATGGCTAAAAGCACAGCTAAAACCCCTTCAAGTATATTTTTCATACATCTAAATTGTTTTTATTTCGGCTGTGTGTCTGCCTGGGCTTCTCCTGCCCGGCACCCTGCCAGCTGTCGCCTAGGCAACCGTTTACACAGCCACAAATAGCACTCGCAGTGTATCCCTTCGCTGTATCCCAACCGCATGACGCGCCTTCACACTTGTCATCCCTCCACACGGACAGATAGATCCCCCTGAGGAAGTAATGGTGTCTGTTTGAGGTGACATCGCCGCTAAAATCTTTTTTTTCCCACTCAGCAGAAAATCCATCTTCATGTCGGCAATCTTCAACCGGCGGCCCGAGGGCCAAGAATTGCCCGGGAATGAAAATCAGAGCAACACCAGAACGCTACTTTTGTATAGAGGATCTCTGACTAGTGTTTTTGCTGTAGGTTTAAAACATCAGAATGCTCTCATCATATAGAGAATCTTTGTTCCTAAATACAGCAGAGCGCTCCTATCATATACAGGATCTTTGAGTAGCATGCAAACACTACTTTATATAGAGAATAATCTCTGACTGGCGTTTTTGCATTCGGTGCTTAAAAACAGCACAGTGCTCCAGTTATATAGACAATCTTTGACTACCGTGTTTACATTAGGTTATTTAAAAAATTAAAATGTTAATATCATAGAGGATTCTCTAGTGTTTTTGAAGTAGGTCCTTAAAAACAGCAAGGCTTATATTGAGGCTCTTTGACCGGCGTTTTTGTTATGTTCTTGAAACAGCAAAACACTTGTATCATGTATTGTGCAGGATCCTTAAAAACAGAACACAACACTCCCATCACAGAAGATCTTTGACTAGCATTTTTGTAGTCTCTCCTTCAAAACAGGAAAACGCTCCTGTCATATAGATGATCTTCAACTTGTGTTTATTCAGCAGGTCCTTATAAACAGCAGATCACATTTGTTGCATAGAGCCTAGGTTACCAAACTGGGGTACGCCAATTGTGAAAGGAGGCACGTGACTAAAAATGAAAAACAATTAGCGCCTAACGCTCACAATTAGCAGTGAACGCCTGAACGCCTCACGGTGCGAGGAGAAGTTTAATATTTTGTCCTTAAAAAACAGCAGAACATTCCTATCACATAGAGGATGTCTTTACGGTAGGACACTAAAAACACAGTGCCTTTCCATCCATCCATCCATTTTTTTCCACTTATGTGGGTTGTGGGGGAGCAGTCTCTGTAGGGAAGTTCAGACTTCGCAGTCTCTGGCCCCCTCTTCCAGCTCCACCAGAAGGACACCGAGGCATTCCCAGGCCAGCTGTGAGACATAATTCTTCCCCGAGGTCTTTTCCCGGCTGGGCATGCCCAGAACACCTCACCAGGGAGGCGCCCGGGAGGCATCAGGACTAGATGCCCGAGCCACCTCAACTGGCTCCTCTCGATGTGAAGGAGCAGCGGCTCTACTCTGAGCTCCTCCCGGACGCCCGAGCTCCTCACCCTATCTCTTAGGGTGAGTCAAGCCACCCTACGAAAGAAACTAATTTCCGCCGCTTGTATCCGCGATCTCATTCTTTCGGTCATGAACCATAACTCATGACCATAGGTGAGGGTGGGAACGTAGATCGATCGGTAAACAGAGAGCTTTGCCTTCCGACTCAGCTCTCTCTTCACCACGACGGTCCGGTACAGCGACCGCATTACTGCGGACGCTGCACCGATCCGTCTGTCAATCTCACGCTCCAACCTTCCCTCACTCGCGAACAAGATCCCGAGATACTTGAACTCATCCACCTGAGGCAAGACCTCACTCCCAACCCGGAGGATACAGTCCACCCGTTTCCGACTGAGAACCATGACCTCGGATTTGTAGGTGCTGAGTCTCATCCCAGAAGCTTCACACTCAGCTGCAAACTCCTTCTGATGAGGTCATTAGGCCTCGTCAGGCCTCATAAGGCCACCAAACTGGACTCCATCGACGCCTTGACTGCACCTAGAAATTTTGTCCATGAAGGTTATGAACAGAATTGTTAAAAAAGGGCAGCCTTGTTCGACTGCTCGGCTTACTGCTGGCAATGCCAACCAGACTCCTGCTCCGATTGTACAAGGACTGAATGGGACGTAATAGTGCAACACCAGTACAAGGGTCTAAAGCTGGTCCAGTGTTCCGCGACCGGGACAAAAACCACATTGCACCTCCTGTAACCGAGGTTCGACTAACGATAGTACCCTTTTCTCCAGCACCCTGGAGTAGACTTTCCCGGGGAGGCTAAGGAGTGTGATCCCCCTATAGTTGGAACACACCCTCCAGTCACCCTTTTTTATAATAGGGACCACCACCCTGGTTTGCCAGTCCAGAGGTACTGTTCCCGACTTCCATGTGATGTTGAAGAGACGTGTCAGCCAAGACAGTCCCTCAACATCCAGAGCGTTGAGGAACTCAGGGCGAAACTCGTCCACCCCCGGAGCCTTGCCATTGGGGAGTGTTATGACTACCCCAGATACCTCAGCCTCGGTGGTGGAACTGTTCGCGTACGTGTCCTCAGACTCTGCTTCCTCTATGGAAGGTATGTCAGTGGGATTGAGAAAGTATTCCTTCCACTAACCTAGGGTTAGGGTTAACTATATCCTCAGTCGAGGTCCTCACTGTAAACCAGGGGTCTCAAACTTGCAGCCCGCGGGCCATTTGCAAACTGATATTTTGTGGCCCACACCTTAATATGAAAGTTTAATGTTAGTGCGGCTCTCGAGTTTTATATGGCACTTTTTACAGTGTTGTGCACGGCGGAGCTGACAAACCTACCAATCATGGTGGGGTGTATGGCTCTCAGGGGCGTAACATCGACCTGACTTGATGCAAGCAGAGAAACATTTTGAGTGAAAAATTGATCATTATTAATAGTTTTGCACACAACTTTACACCACTGTATTTGTTTATCTTATTTTGTGTTAAAAAACTAAAAAAAGACGTTGGAGAAGATTGGATTAAAATTACTTTTCAGTTTAAATTCCGCGCCTGTGCATGTGCGCCGAGGCTGCAGCCCATCTTCAGCCCGACTCCACCTCCGGCAGCCGTGAGGTAAGTTGACTTTGAGACCCCTGCTATAAACGGTGTGAACGGGGACTGCTTCCCCCTTCCGAGGCTTTGCTGTGAAGTAAAAAAAAATGTGTGAAGTGTGTCAGTGGTGAAGATTTTTTTATTAACATTATTGATATTATCCAAGTAAGAAACAGCCAGCGAGCGGCCATCTTTCTTTTACCACCTTAGCGAGTCTGCAGAAGCCTCCTGGGGGCCGACAGCGATCTGTCATTACGCTGGATTGCAAACCATACGCTTTCATCTCTTTGACTCGAGACAAACACTCGTCACCCTGCCCGCCGCTAATCCGCACGGAATTATAATCCTCCCAGACATTATGAAGGTTAATTACACATCATTCTAGTCCACACACACACACACGCCACAGGGTGACTGTCCTGGCCTGACTCAGCCGAGGCTTGCAAATGACACGTTGGCCAGTTGTCATGGCAACACAACAAGGAAGGAGCAGCCGGCACAGGAGGACGAGGAGGTGACGGAGGAAATATTTGACAACATTATTCATCAGATTTGAGGTTATAAATAAAAAAAAGGTTCATCACCACGCGTTTCCTTTTTCTGGGGGCCAGAAACAGGAAGTGCTTGATGAGATTACAGCTGAAGGGGAGAACAGGAGGGCATGGCGGACAAATATTGGAAAAAAAAAAAGTAAAAATGGAAAGTAAAAATGAAAGCTGTGACATCACCCTTGGCACAGTCCCGTTGCCATGGCAACACGGTCCCATTAGCCTACTCACACGACTGTCAGACATTTGCTTCTCTAACAGTACCTGTACCGTATTTTCAGACCCGCTTAGTTCAAATCCACTAAGGTGCATTCCTTACTTATAAATAAGAAACAAGAAATAAAACCTCTATAGTCGCCTTACACTCGTGTTAACATTATTAGAGACACAAAATAACACCTCCATAGTCATATACTCATATTGACCGAAATAGCAGACATAATAAGAGAAAATAAGACTTTTTTTGCTTCCTGTTTTCCTACAGTACTTCCTGTGGTGGCTATCATTACTGAGAGCTAGTTGGCAGTGTAGAATACCAGATATCATCGCAACCTCTTTGAATGCCTTATTTGCACTTTACTCCAATTAGCCATTTTAATGCTTGAACATTTTGCCAAACATATATTACAAAAACACATATCTTTAACCAAATATGTATTTCTGTTCAAAAATACATATTAAAAATCTAATATGCTTTAACATTATTAGAGCCCTCTAAAGATGAAATAACACCCCTATAGTCACCTTTAGACTTAACCAGAGTGGTAGATAGAATAAGGCAAAATCAAACACATAAGACATAAGTAAGCCATAAAGAAATATCGACACTTTAGCATTGAGAGAGTTCTTTTTCACTTCCTGTTTTGTACAGTACTTCCTGCGGTGGCTATTAATGCAAAATTCCCGACAGCCAGTTGGCAGAGTAGAATACTACATATCATCACAACCTCTTTAAAAGCGTCTTCTGAATGCCTTATATGTGTTTTAGTCCAATTTTATACCTGAAAATGCTTCCTTTAAAAGGAAAAATTGACCAATAATTTTTTATGCATTGAATATTTTTGTAGTTAAAGCATAGAAAATCTGTTTAGAACTGTCTAAATATGCTTTCACATTATAAGAGCCCTCTACACATGAAATAACACCCCTATAGTCAGCTCTACACTTACTGATTACCCAAAATTTTAGACAGAAGACAAAATAAGAAACGCCACAATATAGACTCACACGCTAGCATTGAGAGTGTTTTTTCCACTTCCTGTTTTGTACAGTATTTGTCCTTTTGTTAGATTAACAGGCTTTCAAAACCAAGCACATTTTGGTGTAAACATCAAAACAATAGCCTCGTTTGGAGGTTTTTTTTGTCACCTCCGTCAGCGGGTTTGTGGCAGAAGGTCACATGATGCCAGCTAACGAGCTAATGATCGAGCGTGACACACGCGTCTCCAAATTGCAGCTTTAAGGATAAAACCCATCTGGTTGATTAAGGCTGTGCGCCTTAATCAAGGGAGAATGTCCAAACTGCTAACGGCAATTTACATTTGGAACGCCAACAGCACCAGAAGAAGGAGGGGAGGAGGAGGCGGCGGGCCAAGTGGGCCTTCATCCTGCTCCCGTGAAAGTGTGGAGGGAAGCCGGCCAAGCGTCCTGCTCAGCACAAAAACACAATATGTTGGCTCGGAGGGTGCGCGCCTTGCGGGAACTGCGGCAGCCATAAGCCGCTCGCTTGGCGACACGAGGAAGCGATGGTGCGTGAGAAGACGTGCAGGAATGCTGCTGAGTCATCATATAGGTAGCCACGAGAGGCTAGACCAGGGGTGCCCAATGTGCGGCCCCGGGACCGTTTTTTTGGTCGGTGACAGATTTGACAGATCAAATCAAGCACAGGGAAAGGTTCACCTCACTTCGTTTTAACGTTAAACGTTTAGTGGTGAAATGGCTGACTGATCATCAACGTTTGTTGCCATGCTCCGCCCACATTTCATCGCTCATAACACCAGGACTGGTACCCCTGATTTGTGCCCCAAATGCACCCAAAACGGCCGACTTGCTGTTTGTTCTGCTGACTGAATTTTGGCAGGTTTGCGTACATTACCCCCAAAAAATCAAATTTTCTCACTAAATTTGGAGCGTTTCAAATTTTGCTGAGTTTTTATGCACGTCGAAGCCCTCTAGAGATGAAATAGCACCCCTATGATTACCTTTACACTTACTGACACAACATAACACCAGAACTAGTTAGTCGAAATACGACCCCCGGTTTGTGCATCGAAAATGGCCGACTTGCTGTTTGTTTTGTGTCCTGCTGACTTGAGTTATGGCAGTTTAGTATTTGTGAGCCCGAAAAAAATCAAATTTTTTTCACCAAAACTCCCACGTTTGCAAATTTGTATGTGTGCTGAAGCCCTCAAAAATTCAAGAAAAGTCTAAAAATTTACAGTATATCCTAAACAATAACAAACAAAGCAGTTTTAATCGCCCTCAAACATGGCACCGGCCAACCAAAATGGCCGACCTGTGCGTCTTACATCGTACATTTTATCATTTTTCATCCGCCCTGTGAAATGGGGGGTTCGTCTTTGCGTTTTGCTCATTTTGCGGTTGTTTAAATAGCAACACTTCCTGTAATTGCATCCTGGCTCTGCTTTTGGAGTCCACAGCGGGTCTGCTCGTGGCGGCGATCACCTCCAGACGAGCCAAGTTCCTGTCAACCCGTGAATCAAGCTGAATCCTCCATCCTGCAGCGCCCTTCCCACCCGGTGGGGACACGCTGTGGAAGACCCCGTTCTGTTCCCAGAGCACGACGCTGATTGATGGTTTTCAGACGCAGGCACGATCGGTGACTAAACACCGTGCCGGCGCGTCATGAGAGGATTGACACGGGATGGTGTGGGATGGGAAGGACCAAACGTGGGCAGGCGTCTTACGTAATAAGTCCGTTTCTGTGAAAGATCCTGTAAATAAGCCTACCCAGGCTCGCGTACAGACAAAATACCCAGGCAGACGTTTCGTGGTTACCCAAGCGCTCCCATAAATCCTTCATTTTGTACAAAAGAAGACAATGTGCAGGAAGGAAGGGCAGCATTGAGTTTGCCCTATTTACAGTAGCTAACCCGGTGCGTCAAGGAAAAGGAAATTTGACGTGAAATTACATACGGGACTGTAAAATGTGCTCAGAAACCGTCATGAAACGATGAAGACGGTTAGCCTGTTTCTGTATTACCAAGGACACTCCATTTATTTATTTCTGTACATAAAATTGTGATGAAAAAAATTATCATTCAAAACGTTCAAAAAAGTGTTTGTAAGATTCTGTTAATAAAAGCTCAGTTTAAAAAAAAAGTTCCCTTGTTGAATTCAACTTTTAAAATGTTTTGTTTTAAAGTTTTGTTTTTAATAAATCTGTTTTAAAAAAAGCTTTTTTTAATTCTGTTAAAAAATGTTCGGGAACAATTTTAAAAATGTGATTTACAAAAAATGGTTAAAAAAATTGTTTTGAAAACCATATTTGAAAAAAAAAATTCAAAAAATTCTGTTAAAATTTAGTAAAAAAACCTAAAACCCAATTATAAAAACATTTCAATTTAAACCTTTTTAAAATAAGTTTTTTTAAAATGATGCTAATTCTGTCTTAAAAATTCAATAACACATGTATTAAAAATGGTGTTTGTGAAGTTCTGTTAAAAAAGTTTGTTTTTAATTCAGTTAAAAATGGTACATTTAAAAATCACTCTTAAAAATTAATCTTAATTAATCTAATGTAAACATTGAGTGTTACAGTGTTTTTTAGTTTTAAAAAATCAGTTTTGTTGTTTCAAAAACATTGTTTCAAAACACAAATACACCTCCCAGTCACGTGATGACGCATTTTATACATTACTACTACTTTCTTTAGAGACGTTTCTTGCGTTTTTGTGGTTTTATGTCATAGCAAGAAGCTATGTAAAAATGAACACAATTATTATTGATAAAACATTGATATTATTGTTATAACTGACATGATATTACACTACATAATAACCAAACATGCATTTCTGTATGACGGCGCGCTGCTGTTGTTTTTTAAAATGTGACACTAATACTCCTGTTATCATGATGTTTGTGGGTCGCTAACTCCCGGGTAACTTCCACAGCTCCTCCCATCCTGGATGCGGTCGCCACGGTTACAGCCGCTATTGCACCCTTTCTGTCCCTCGCCTTACATCAACGGAACCGCAGCAGCACTTGGAACTGGAGCACAAAAAACACTTGACGCCCGACTGTCTCATCATCTCGTCGTCACGGCGACGCAGCCGTCACTTCTCATCATCTCGCGGCACTTTTTCCCACCGAAGCCCCTTCCACCCTTTTTACCTTTGTTTGCCAGTACCAGTACGTTACGTTCGGACTTCCTGTGCGAGTACCAGCAGAGCCGTGCCGAGCGAACGGAGCGAGGTTGCACAGGCTGGGGAAGTTAGCGCGTCATCAATAGCGACAGGACTTCTTTCGCATGGCGCCGCCGTGTTCCCGCACAAGAAACAGTCCTTATGGATCTTCATTTGGGGTTTACATGCGACGGCGCTTTAACTCCGAGCTTCAGGTGCAGCGGACTTTTGGACCTTACGTTCCGATACCAAGCTTCTTCATGCGTTACGTTCCGGGTCCACCAGGGAACGGCAAACATGAAAAAGTCCACTTTTAACACACGGCTCGCACCCTCCCCTCCAAACAGTCCTGCTAGCTTGACACTGACGTCTCCGCTGACTTCGGATCAACATTTACAGTAAAAGTGCCAATACTACATTCAATTTCAATACATTTCATTTATTTATGTTTATATTATATTTGTACATTTTAAAATCTGATTAATATATTAAATACATAACGAATATTTAATTCATTTACGATGCTGCTTATTACTGAGTATAGTAAGTATTTACTATTTGAAATACTAGGTAAATAAGTAAAAATAAACATTAATTATACAGTAAATGTATAGTACAGTATTATACAGCACACTGTCAATGTCTTCCAAATTATCTTAATAGATAAATGCTGTTTTGGATTTTACACATATTTAGCCTAAATTAGGCATTTTCAAACATTAATAAAGCAAAATTCTAATATGGGTCGCACAGTGGTTGAATGGGTAGCATGTTGGCCTCACAGTCAGGAGGTTGAGGGTTCGAATCTCCGGTGGGCATCTCTGTGTGGAGTTTGCATGTTCCCCCCGTGCGTGCGGATTTCTCCGGTTTCCTCCCATATTCTAAAAACATGCATGTTAGGTTAATTGCCGACTCTAAATTGTCCATAGGTATGAATGTTTGTCTTTTTTTGTCTATATGTGTCCTGAGATTGACTGGCGACCAGTCCAGGGTCAGCTGGGATAGGCTCCAGCATACCCACGACCCTAATGAGGATAAGCGGTATAGAAAATGAATGAATGAATGAATGAATTCTAATGTGAGAAGATGCATTCAAAGACGTGATGTAATATTCTACATTAGTCACTAGGGGTCAGTAATGTTACACAATAGCCACCACAGGAAGTACTGTAACATAACAAAAACAAAACAAGGAACTTCTCCAATGCTAACACGTGTGAGTCTACATTATGTCTTATTTTTTCCTATTATGTCTACTGACTAATATTTAGTATGTAGAAGGTCATAAACAGTTTTTCTATGCTCTACTACTTCTACTACACATATAAATAATAAATAATATTTGTAAGAAAAATCATATTTAATCACATTTTGACCTAAATTAACTTTCAAGCACAGAAATGGCAAAATGATGAGTAAAACAAATATGAGGCCTTCAAAAGAAACATTTCAAAGATGATAGGATGTGATGATATGTAGATTTTAAACTGACCACCAGATGTCAGTAATGATGCAGGAAGTGCGATACAGAAACCAGAAGTAAAAAATTAACCAAGGAACTTTTTCAATGCTAACAAGTGTGAGTCTATTAGGTCTTATTTATGTCTTACATGTCATATTTTCTCTTATTATGTCTACTATATTGGGTAATAGGAGTGTAAAGGTAAGAATAGGGGTGTTATTTCACCTCTAGAGAGCTCTATTAATGTTAAAATGCATAATTGCAAGGTTGAAAACACATTTTCCTATGCTCTAACGATGAAAATATTCCATTTATAAATATAGACTTGCGTAATTCACTTATAAACAAGGGATTTTCTTTCATAACATGTAAAAGTTGAGGGCTTTTTTTTAACAGCGATGCATGTATGCTGGACGTTTTATCTTAATTACGCCACATTCAGCAATCATTAGCGACAGAAGAAAATAAGAACAATAAAAAACAATTAAATGACATTTGCGGGGGGCGGGGAAAGCCGGATCGCAAATGAAATGGAGAATGTGTTCAATGTCCATCCCGACAGTGCATGTTCTTCTCTAGCTACTGTTACGCGCCGTAAATAAAGACAACCTGTGTGTGTGTGTGTGTGTGTGTGTGGCACAGCTGACTAAGCAAAAGGTGACATCGTACACAACATTCTTTTTCACATTCTAATAATTTAATAGAAACATCATGGGAGGTCCCCCGACCCCCAAAAAAAGAATTTACGTCGTCCTGGTAGACTCAATGGAGGCAAAAGTGGATGACGGGTGTGGGGGTGAGGGGAGGGGTGAGGCCATTTTTGGCATCAACAGGCTGCATCAGCGCAAACACACCCCAGCCAAGGCGCAACTATACCTCCCATTCCATCAGCACGCACACACACATAAATATTGCACATAGATGGGGATGTCAGTAGAGGAGCGGCCCAGCAGCAGGTGTGCCACACCTGCTCCATACTTTTGCACAAGCTCGCAAGTAGCGGTGCAAATAAGCGAGACAACAACCAACGCAACAACAAAAGACCCCCGAAAAAACACATCCCAATCACATTCCTCGCCTTTTTTACCTTCTTCCCTTTCTTCTTGCGATGGCCAGACTTCCCCGACGCCTTTTCCCGAGCCTCGTCGCTCATTGCGGCCGCTCCAAAAGTCCCCGGAGAGCCTTTGTTTACATCCAAAAAAATTCAGACATTTTTTTTTTGGAATGAGAGCATCTAATCCAGCATAGGCGAGTACAAGCGAGCAGAGACGGGAGTGTGTGTGTGCGCACACACACTCTCACACACGGAGCCAACAAGGCGGACTGACTGGGCGGAACCGGGAAGGGACGCCTTCTCGCGCTTTCTCTCCCCGCGCACACACGCGCACGCACACGCACTCTACAAGTGGGAGTGGAGCAGCAACAAGCTACAGCAGCCATACTGTTTGTTTGTTTACTTTGTGGTGCTAACAAGCTTTGAATTTCACAGCTTCCATTATTTTTCTAAAACATATAAATTCATATATTTATGAAAAATACACTAATTCATAAATCGCTGTTGAATACGGCCTAAACAAAACTAAAAATTAAGTATAAAAATGGCCAAATGAACTAAAATACAAATATTCAGAAGATGCATTGCAGGATATTTTTTACTACTTATTATATAAAAAATACAAATATTCAGAAGATGCATTCCAGAATGATTTTTTTTTTTTTACTATTTATTGTTTTAATATATTTTTTATTTATATTACTTGCATTTTTTTCCACATATATTCACATCTTTATCTTTATATTTTAAAATTATATTTAAAAAAACTTTTTTAAGGAGGTTCTGATAATAATAATAGTAAGTAATAGTGATAGTAATAGTAATAGTGAGTAATAATACTCTACAATGGTCACTAGGTGTCAATAATGTTACATTGATGAGCCACCGCAGGAAGTGCTTACAGAACAAGAAGTAAAAACAACAAGGAACTCTCCCAACGCTAAAATGTCTAGAGTATGTTGTGTCTTATATGTCTTATTATGTCTACTATAATGGGCAATAGGGGTGTTATTTCATGTCTAGAGGGTTCTAATAACGTTCAAAACTGTACTTATTCATTCATTCATTCATTTTCTATGCCGCTTAGAAGGTCATAAACATGTTTTCTCTTATTTAACTACAGAAATAGCCAGAGAAATAGAAATCATTTTCTACATAAGGAATCCTACTTGCTGGAAATTCACTTATTACAGTACAGTTAACCGTCACAAATGAGTAGTTGTAATGCTAAAATCTATTCCAGGAGGAAAGCATTCATTAAAGCCTACAAAAATATACCCTCATTTTGCATGAATTAAAGTAATGTGTCCTCATGGAAGATCTAAGAAAGATGTTTATTTACAGTACCGGAGCTGATTGGTGCAAAATGGAGTGCAGTGCTTGGCTTTGACCAGCAGAGGTGCTGTTGACTCCGTTCCAACTAGTAGAACAAGCCATCAGCAGAATGATTGTGCTGATTATGATGACACCGCCGTTGAAATATTTCACATGACTGGGTGGATTTGTTTGTTTTCGCTTCCACTCCTGAACCGCTGCACACAAAAGGGTAAAAATGTGTTTAAATGCTCCGCTGCTGTATTGCCTGTGCTATTATTTTTCTCACAAATACACCACATAGAGGCACGGCTATTAAACCCCATAAGACAGACTGACTCGGAATGGCCATCAAATTTGGTTAAGCAGGATTGGTTGAAATAAAACATGGCCGCCATAGCCGTCGCTTCACTACTAGGTGCCCAAAAGACATTGTGCATTTGCCTATTGATAATAAAGCTTTAAGGATATCTGTAGTACATGTATGCTAGCATCTCTTCTAAAGCATTTTTACCACAACCAGTAGGGGGCGCCACAAATTACTATTCTAGTATACTAGTATTCAGAAGTCCACTATATTAAATATCCTAATTTGATATTTACAGCAATAAGACCTTTATTAAATCTGTTTTTTTTTACAAAAATCGGTTGAAATTTTGAGCAAAAATTAAAATAATTTTTTTGTATGTAACAATATTATTGATAATACAAATAAAAAAATACATTTATAATAAAACAGGACATTTCATTTTCATTTACATTCACAGAAATTGTGAGCAAAAATGAAAAATAATTGTGTTGCACATAATATAAAAAATATAATGCATAATATAATACAAAATAAATAATATTATATATATATTATATAAAATAGGGACAAATGTAAATATGTATACTATATATAAAATAGATTATTGTATATATATTATTAATATTATAAAATGAGACATTTCATTTTATACATAAATTGATACAAATTGAAAAAAATGAAAATAAAAAAGTGGAAAAAGTGAAATACATTTTTGTATATAACAATAGTAATAAAATCATGAAGACAATAATTATAACATAAATGTTTTACATAAATGTATTGAAACTGTAAGCAAGAATTAAAATAAACAAATAATTTGTGATTCACATAATAACAATAATTCAAAATGTATACAATAATAATAACACTACATAATTTCAGAAAAATTGTGAGCAAAATGAAAACAAATACATATTGTTGCATATGATAATAATATGAAAATTTAAAAAAGTAATAATAAAAAAAAACAATATTATAGTTCATCAATCAAGTAAGGTCTTGAAATTCACAATGACGTTATTAGCTCTTAATTGTGTCCTGCAGCTTCAATGGCTCACTTTCGTAAAAAAAAGAGGCCAGCCTGACATCTAGTGGCCAAGTCGTGACATGGCAACTAAATATGCACCAATTTAGCACAAAAAACACCACACACAAGCATTTTTTTCATTTTTTCATACAAAATCAGCAGAAATTAATCAACTACTGATTTAATACTTGATTGAAGTACAATTTCAATGCTTTTTCCTCCACTGAATCACAGTCACATACGGCAAGCACACACACACACACACACACATACACAGACAAAGGCCATGTGTGTGTGTGTGTGTCTGTGTGTAAATGTAACACAACACTTTTTACAGTGGGCCATAAAAGGCCCCCTGGTGAAAGGGAGCGGCTTTATGTTTGTCTTTAAGTGCGTGGTTTGAGCGGGCTGTGGAGAGCGCCAGCTGGGTGGCAAGTGGGTTTGGAAGTGCTAGTGTGTCATGCAGTGTCATGTGACAAGAGCAGAGTCAAAGGTTAAAAACAGCGACAGGGGAGCCTGTCCAAGCGGAAATGTCTTCCTAATATTTAAAATGGTTGATTTTTTGGCTGTCTATGCAAATAGTTTTATTTTATAATAAAAAATAATTGTTTTTTTTATTAAATAGTAAAAGTTAACTGTATTTAATTCCATTTGTTTTAGACTGAAAAATGTATTGAAGTAAAAATAGAGAAATAATTAGCAAATTAGCTTCGTTTATTTCCATGGTCCCCTTCCTGATGTAGCACTCTCATTTATCTGATCTCGGGACCGGTGTCGGGGTCCTGGCCGCACCGTCTGCACAAATGGTAGCAATTATAATAATTATAATTTATCTGTGGCGGTACAAATGTATGTGTGGCAGGCCGGCCCAAATAAATGGCTGTACGGGAAAGACTACATAATGACGTTGTTGTCCATGTGTGTCCGTGATGCTCGGCCTCTACAGAGGGTGCTTGTCTGAGACGGTGTAATCAACACCAGCACTCCATTATCGGAACCAGCAAAGGGCAAATACTGAACCAGTGACACAGAAGAAAAGCTCCTTTATCCAAACACAGTCCAGGGATTTTAAGGGGTTGGATTGTCGCTGCAAACAACAAAAGTGATTCTTAAGACTTCCACTTTCTCTGCCAGCATCTCTCAATCCGTGCATGCTTGTGTGTGTGTGTGTAGCCTGAAGCCATGACCGAGCTCAAAGCATCAAGTGTAGAACCTTCCAGCCTTGAGACCTTTTCTGGACGTGCACGCCGCTGAGAGGAACATGCAGCCGGCATCGCTTTTTCACTTTTAGGTTGTACGTGCACGCCTGCAAACGCGCCACACCCGCTTGCCCGCTTGCCTGGCAGTGATGCTAACGCGAGCTAATGATCGTCCCCGTTGTACCGATTCACATTCCTTCCAAACCAACATCATCATCACGCTAATGCAGGAAAAACACATTTAACATCTCCATTATTCCTGTGGCACGAGCGGCATATCGTCCTCCATTAGTGGGGATTAATGGACTCCGGCAAATTTTTAGCAAGGAAAACACACTACATGCTGCATTTCAACGTGATCACAGAGGAGGTCCCATCAGCCTGAAAAATACATTCCCACTGGATTCATAGCAGAGGGAATTCCTAACTTCCTAACTTTTTCCAGGAAGGGCCACAACACAACCCAGTGAGTAAAACTACATTATGTTTTTGTCTTCTTTTGGATTGTTTTCTTATACAGTAAAACCAGCAGATTAGGGCGTACAAGTGGAGGTTCTGTTGCAGAATAATCATCCACCTTCTCGCAGCAGGCCTCCAACATCTTTTAATGCACAGCATAAGACACTGATACAACAAAATTACCATAATAGGGCAGACAGACAAGTGGAGGCTCGGCTGCGGAAGATCATACACATTCTCGCAGCAGGTCTCCAAAATCTTGTCTCTTTTAAAAATCGTGTCTCTTGCTAGAGCAGCCCCTCTCTGGCAATGAGCTCTTAATGGCCGACATGTGCTATCCAAACTAATTATTACCATCAACCTTAATAACCATTTTATTTAAAATGCTTCATAATTTTAAAAACTCTTATGCTCGTATGCATAAAATATATATATACACTGTACAGTAAATCCAAGGTTTATTCTCATTAAAAATGATCTTCATATTATGGCTTCATACTCAAAATTTTTATTTTTATTTTATTGTAACTTTCTTCTTGTAAAATATATTCTTGTAATATTATGACATTATTCCCACAACATTTTGACATTGTTCTTGCATGATAACAACTTTATATTGTGATTATGTCTACTAAATTTTGTAAGAGGAGCGTACACTTGACTATAGGGGTGTTATGTCATCTCTCGGGGCTCTGACTATGTTAAAAACTGCATTAAGGAGGTTGTAAACTATGCTCTAACTACCAATATATTCGTTGCTCTTCTCAACGAGCAGCAGGTGCTCCAGCTTAAAAACACAAAAAGAAGCAACGGAAGATCTTAGCTAAACGAGGCCGCCAAGAGGAAATGAGTCCACGTGTTGTTATTGTTCGGTTGCCAACGCAACGCAATGCAAGCTGATGGATATCTATGGAGACGAAAATCACGCAGCACGACGTCTCCGGGTTCCGTCATGGAGGCTGGTGTGGAAAGTTTGGTCAAACTCAAGAAGCAGACGAGTCCTTGTTGGGAGTCTTCAATGGAATCATTCTCCCCAACGCCACAAAGGGAGAAAAGGTTATGGAGCACTTGTTGATGGGGAATAAAAAAGAGCTCATTTAACAGGAGAAATCCCACTTGCACGCGCACACACACACACACACACACACGCACACACAAAGTGACATAAAGCAGACACAAAAACACGAGTCACTTTGTCTCACAAGCCGTCTTTGTTTCAGGACCACCGAGTCAACAAGAGAGACCACAGCAAGGATGAACATCATAAACACCCAATTGTGTGGAATTGATTGTTGATTGATGGCGTCTTGGAGAAACCGGGGGGAGAAAAATCTCCCACACGACATCCGGGCTATCAATCGGAACATTCCAGAAATTCCAGGTTTTCCCGCAGTTTCACAATCCCATTAAAAATGACCTGAGAAAACCAACAAGCATTTCTCAGACGAGTCCAATATCACAGAGTAATGTAAACTCCTTCAGGACATGAGGGCTAACAATTTGCCAAGTTTAAAAAATTCCCGGTTTTCCCAAAATTCCACATTTCCCCAGCCTATAATTCCCATAAAATGAATAAAGAGTTTTGACAACTGATTCAAATATTCTGGCTCTTTGACTTTTCCCACAATTCCACATTTTCCAAATTTCCACAAATTTTCCACATTTTCCCGTTTGTCGATTGCGGGAACTTGACAATCCCGCCATCGTTCCATATTTGTCAATGTATTCACAACCATTCCGATGTCAAAATGTTCCGCTTATTCGTGATATCCTGGCTATCTAGTGGAACATACCAAAAATTCCCGCTTTTCCTGCCATTTCCGGGACATAATTCCCATTCCACCTTATCGGAAAAGGGTGGAGGAACTGAAGTGTCTTGGGGTCTTGTTCACAAGTGAGTGACTGTTTGAACGTGAGATCGACAGGCGGACCGGCGCAGCATCTGCAGTGATGCGAAAACTGTACTAGACCCTCGTCTGGAAGAGACAGCTAAACCAGAGTAGATATGCTGCTCATCACATCGAGACATTCCAGTTGAGGTGGCTCAGGGATTTAGTCTGAATCCCTCCCTGGTGAGGTGTTCCGGGCATGCCCAGTCAGCATGCAGACCTACGACACTTTTAATGGATTATGTCTCACAGGTGGCCAGGTAAGGTGTCCTCCTAGTGTAACAGGAAGTGGAAAGTAGACTGGAATTTCCCACTAAGACTGCTGACCCCGCGTCCCGGACCTGGATAACCTGAAGTAAATGGATGATTAGATGGATGGAAATTTCAATTGAAATCTTCTTTTCCTTTCGGCTTATCCCGTCCTTTCCCTTATCCCTTCACAGCGAATCAATTGCCTCCATCTAACCCTGTCTTCTGCATCCTCTCCTCTTGCACGGAAGACGCGCAGCCGCTGCCGGTAGCCGCGCAACGCAGTAAGACTTCGCCGATTCTTCGTCCACGGCAGTTTCCGTCGGTACCTGCAATCCAGCTGCTGCTAATAACCGCGCCGCCCAGCAAGACTTCGCCAGTTCCACGCCCACGCAAGTTTCCGCCGGCTGCAGCCGCTCCTGTCGAGCCTCCAAGAGCGTCGTCTGCTGCAGCCGCTCCAGTCGCGTCTCCCATGGCCTTGTCAGCTCCAGTTGCACCTCCCAAGGCTCTGGCGGTTCCTGTTGCGCCTCCCAAGGCTCAGGGCGCTTTAGTCACGTCTCCCATGGCGCTGTCCGCTCCAGTCGCGCCTCCCAGGGCACAGGCCGCTCCAGTTGCGTCTCCCATGGCGCTGTCCGCTCCTGTCAAGCCTCCCAGAGCCCTGTTCACTCCTGTCGCGGCTCCCAGGATGCAGGCCGCTCCAGTCGCGCCTCCCAGGACGCACGCCGCTCCAGTCGCGCCTCCCAGGGCGCCAGTCCTTACAAGGCACCTTCCCGTCGGACCCTTGGAGGGGGCTTGGTGGCATCAACGAGGGCTCCATCCCGTCCGACCCTTGGAGGGGTCCCGCCGGCTACGTCGGACTCACCACCTCAGCCATCTTGGCGGGCTTCTCCTGCGTCTCCGTCCCGGCCGACCTCCGGAGGGGTCCCGCCGGCTTCACCTGCGTCTCCGTCCCGGCCGATACCCGGAGGGGTCTCGCCGGCAACGTTTGGGTCTCCGTCTCCCGGACGTCCTCCGGAGGACTCCTCCCGCCGCCCTTCCCTTTTTTGTGACTTTGGACTTGGGGACGTCTGGGATCTGTCCTTGAGGGGGGGATACTGTCATGTTCTGTATGTTTACGTGCGTGACAGTATGTTTTAATTTGTATTATTAGGCTTGTGTTCTTGTTATTTTGTATTTTTCATATGTTTTTCCCTGCCTTCCTGATTTGTCTTTTTTTATAATTACGCGCACCTGCTTCTCGGTTACCTCGGGTTATTTAAGTTCAGGTGTGCGCACTCTTTTTTGTTGGAGCATTGTCAGGTGTTGTCTATCGTCATTGGATTGAACTTGTCTGATTCTTACTGTTGCTGCTCAGCAGCATTATTCTTTATTAAAAAACATTTTCCTGCCCTGCTTGGCGTCCTGCTCTCCGCAAGACGTAATCGTGACAATTGGGGGGCTACCAATTGCTAACATTCCAAAACTCTCCAGTTTCCCCATTTTACAGCTCAAAACTTCCCACGAAATGAATGGCCAATATTCCCAAATTGCATATTTCTTCAAACCATTCAGGCGTGCAAACATTCAGCTCATTCAAGCCATTCGGGTTGACCAATTTGCACACTTCAAAAACTCCTACTTTTCCAGTAATCTAACACTCTCCGTACAGGAAACGGTGGGAGACCACCCACCTCTTTTAGCCCGAGATCCATGGCCTTGGCCAGGAACCTAGGCAAGATTGTTATTGTTATACCGTTATGATTTTAAAAAAAATAGATAGTTAAAGACAAATCTTGGTGTTATTACTGGTTGTTGGTGTCAACATATCAACTTTTTCTCATTGCTCTTTCGGCTGGCACCTCAGGCTGGGCTTTGGGACCAAGCTCATGGATGGATGCGTGCCTGGAGAGCGGCGAGGCGTACGGGTGTGTTCAGTGGTCAAAATGCGAGCTGGTTGGTCACTTTCACGTGATTTGAGCAAAGTCGCTGGAGCACCTCATCCACTAAGATGATTTGACTTTGATAATGTCTGATGTACTGTCCGGTATCACCAACACAGAGAGACATAAACATATGCCAAAGACATGTCCATTGGTACTAACAACTAAATGCAAACAAATAATTACAATCATTCGGGGACGTCCCAAAGATCAACGGGTTGCCGACGCTTTCCGTACAGAATTTCAGCACAATTTCTCCACAAACTGCATCTAGCAGTCAGTAAGACATGGAGACATGGCTGCTTGTGTAGAGAAGTTAGATGTGCGCCATCAGACTTATTTTTGGCACTGGTTGCTAAACCGGTCGGCCATCTTGTTGGCCATCACCATTGTTAGAATTGCTCCAGCTAAGAGGACAATCGGGCGCGTTGTCTCGTCCCAACGAGATGACGCTAGCTGGCCCGCGCTGAGCTGGTGTTTACTGGTTCCATGACAATAGCCGGCACGGAGAGGCACTCGCCACCAAAGCAAAGCGCTGAGTCAGACCGACCCGACTTTTCTCATCACAATGAGGGCGGAGGGGCGGGGGGGCGGTCGTCGGTGAATAGCTGCCTGAGCTTTTGTGACTTTTTCAGAGCGGCTACGAAGGCCAATAAATGACTTACTTCCTGCTTGCATGTCATCGCCGCGTGGTCTGTTTGCTCTTCAGCGGAGACGCAGGTGGCGTCGGGTGATGTTTGCTAGCTTGCACGCTGCCGTGCCAACAGACCTTCATTAGCTTGAGTGCTGCGGTCAACCGTTAATGGACGCACGCTGACAAACGTGTTGTCGTACAACGGCTGTAAACGGGGGCGCTGCCCTCGTAGCTTCTGCTTTTGTACCGTTGACGTTTTTACGCCACATGCAAATGCATCCGGGCGCATTCCACCAACAGGAAGTTCAAAAGGGAAGAAAATGTGGCGTGGTCCTGTCCCCTTTTGCAGCTTGGTGGATTGAATGCCTGTGCACTTGTCAAGTTTTTCACACCAAACTTTTCAAACCATGCCTTTATGGGGTATTGAGAACAGAAAACGGTCTTCGCCAAAAGTCTTCCCACAAGGTTGAAAGCATAGTCAGGATCCCAGGACAACTAAGGACTGTAGTCCAACCTCTCGTTCACTGATTAGGAGGCAGAGAAAGTGAAAGGTACATCAACAGACTGGTTCTAGTATGTCCAATGACCAGAAACAAGTACGCAAAGACACTTTTCACCTTAAAGAAACCTTTTTGAGAATTTTGCCCATCATCTACAATTCTAATGTCAGACATGAAGACATATTTTTTTCACTCTCTCTTTTCTGTGCGTTCTAAAGATATAAAAACTAGGGCTGTCGAATGATTAAAATATTGAATCGCAATTAATCGCATTTTGTCCCTTGTTAAATCATAATTAATCCCACATACAAATAAGAATTTTTAATAAGTAAGGATGTAAATCTCTGTTGTAAACAATTTGATACACGACTACAAAAACGACATTAAATTTTATGTATAGGGATAGCAGAAATAATATACAGGTATAAATCCCCTAGTTTTTTTATGTTTAATCTTTGACGGTCCTTGAACGCACCTTCTAAGATTTCCCATGCACAGATAGACTACTAAAACTATACTGCATTTTTTATACTTTGTCTTTCACCTCATATTTGGTCCCAAACACTGACACTACGTGGGAATGCATGAAGGTAAGATTTGATGACCTTATTGAGTGCTAATGTGCGTATTTGTGTGCTGCGCTTCTCTGAAAGACAAAGTAGTCCTGCAGGTTCGTACTGGTGGATGGTGGCAAATTATTCCTTTTGTCCTTTTAATTTGATGTTATAGTTTTACATAATAAATAACAAATGAGATTGAGTGAGTTAATGTCGCTCTGGGGGGCTTGGTAGTTCTACTAGCTAGACAAGCTAGCACGGCTAATGCTATTTACAGCCCGTAAATAGCAGCTTGATAGCCAATTAATAAGTAGCAGCTAAAGTACCAATTTTAGCCATTTTAAATTGCAGTTCAAAGCAAAAATCATTAGTATTATAAATCAATTATTATGTACTGCCCAGGAAATGTGGTATTTGAGATCATAATTGCATGTAAAACGTTGGACGTAGAATAGTTGTGACCACACACACACACTCGCACAGAAGGAGCGTTGATGATTAACCGCAACTACGATCACATTTCAGCATTTCTCTAAAATTGCAATCAGTAAGTGTTTATTTTGCACATTTAATTAAAAAAAAAAAAAGTGCCCATCATCAAATAATTTCATGCTATTGGCTCATTAGGGAAACATGGAAGTTCAAGTCTAATGGCAAGGAAGTTGAACTGCTGCTCCTCCCTGCCTGAGAGGATTGCACAAACACGAATTCATGTCTCCTGAACTCCACTCCAAGGCTGCTTGGGTGACAAGGACACGTTTTAAAGTCTTACATTGCCTTTAAAAAGAGGAGGGGGCGGCGACGTCTGCCTACCTGCTGACGGCGGGCACCTGTGGCGGGAGAAGCCATGTTGCTTCCCAGGTGAGTCCGATCCACGCAGACACAAACAGAAATAAATCCAAGCGCGCAGCAACGGCGGATCCACGGCAGGACCACCCGAAGAAGCGAAGCGAAGACCGCCCGGAGTGAGCCGAGGCTGGCCGGCGGATGAGCGACTGCTGCTGCGGCGCGTGCAGGGAAGGTTGACCACCCCCACCCGGGTCACATGGAGCCGTCGACAGGCCGGTGCGTGACGTCACACACCAGCGCCCCGTCAATCAAGAGCGTACTCGTCATAAATGCCAACTGAAACTAAAAAACAATACTTAAACATACACGAAATACAATGTTAAAAAGTATCAAACTAAGTGATACGCCAACATCCAAGTCTAACCAAATGTCGTGTACATCAAATGACTGTATCGGTCGAACGCAGTGAACAATTTTCACCACAGGAGGGCAATGTTGTCTCAAAATTCCAGATTGCAACAGATCAACATGCATTGGTGTGAAAAACGATTTGCCCCCTTCCTGACTTTTTGTCACACTTAAATGTTTCCGCTCATAAAAAATAGTTAACTATTAGTCAAAGATAACAAAATTGAACACAAAATGATGACTGCAAAGACTTTTGGGAAAATATTTTTTGGACTGACGAGACAAAGTTTTTGAACTTTTTGGAAGGTGCGTGTCCCGTTACATCTGGCGTAAAAGTAACACAGCATTTCAGAAAAAGAACATCATAGCAACAGTAAAATATGGTGGTGGTAGTGTGATGGTCTGGGGTTGTTTTGCTGCTTCAGGGCCTGGTAGGCTTGCTGTGATAGAAGGAAGCATGAATTCTACTGTCTACCAAAAAATCCTGAAGGAGAATGTCCAGTCATCTGTTCGTCAACTCAAGCTAAAGCGATCTTGGGTGCTGCACACCAAAAATACACCTCTGAATGTGTGAGGAAAAACAAAATGAAGACTTTGGAGTGGCCTAGTCAAAGTCCTGAACTGAATCCCATTGAGATGCTTTGGCATGACCTTAAGAAGGCGGTTCATGCTAGAAAAGCCTCAGATAAAGCTGAATGACAACAATTCTGCAAAGATGAGTGGGCCAAAATTCCTCCAGAGCGCTGTAAAAGACTTGTTGCAAGTTATGGCAAACGTTTGATTGCAGTTATTGCTGCTAAGGGTGGCCCAGCCACCCACAGGATTTTGTGGGTTTGGATTTTTTTCTCCCTAAATAAAAACATTTAAAAACTGCATTTTGTGTTTACTTGTGTTATTTTTGACTAATAATAAAATGTCTTTGATGATCAGAAACATTTTATGTGACAAACATGCAAAAGAATAAAAAGTTAGAAAGGGGGCAATTGATCCCGCGGTGGGTCCCGGGAAACAGGGGTGCCTACTGCCCAATGGCTTGTCCTCTGGGAGGGAAAAAAATATATAATTTCCTTCCTAGTCTTACTATCCCTCGCGCCCTCGCCCCCCCACTCCCTGCAAACAAGCACATAGGATCTTGGGGAGTGCCCGTGCTCCATGGGGGTGTGGGGGGGGTCACAAACATGACCTTCTTCTGTCATGCCCTGGGGGCCGCAAACTCCCCAGTTTTAATTACACTTATTCACTATACATAGACTCACAGACACCTCACATTCATTTTTGGGGGGCGGGACTTGTGTCACAGGGTGGGCAGAGCTACTTAGCCGTGCTCAGCCGGCGGAGTGGTTCTGCCCATGGTGTCACGCAGTCTCGGCTCCTCAATTTTAATTGCGTACACACACACATCTTACACTTCATAACACTTTTAGTTGGGTGGGGAGGCCGGGAGTAGAGGGTCCTATTACACCCCTGTTTTCTTGGACGCTTTAGGGGGTTGGGTGGCTTCTGGGCCCGGGGGCTCGGGAGCGGTTGTCCTGCTTGCCCGAAGCTGGCCGGCCTCCGGCGGGTGTTCCGGCGGTTGGCGGCCGGGCCCCCCCTGTGGCCCCTGCTCGGCTGCCGGGCGGCGTCGGGCAGGGTCTCCCTTGCACCTCTTTGGAGTGGACTCGTGGTTGCCTCTTGGGGTGGCGGGGTCAGGCCTTCCCCTCTGTGGGGAGCCTGGTGGGGGGCCATGCTCCAGCGTCTTCCTGGTCGGGCCCTCGCTTTTGGAGGGAGTGTGGTTCGGGATGCATGGCGGTGTTCACCACGGGCATCTCCTCATTCTCTGTTTCGCTCTGATGCGGTTATCCTGTCACTGCAGACTAACGTAGATTTAATGTAGATTTGTTGCACGTGTCATTTGGATGGTCGTTCAAGAGGTTTTGTTTCTTTTCCCGTTTTTCTTGTATGTTTATCATTATTTGTAAATATGTATGTATGTATGTGTGTATACATATATATGCACACTGTATATGTGTATGTATGTATGTACTGCATGGATATGTGTGTGCACAGTATGTGTATGTATACGTGTACGAATATGTGCATATATATATGTGTGTGTGTGTGTATATATGTGTGTGTGTGTATGTATATGTAAGTATGTGTATATATGTTTGTGTGTGTGTATATGTATATATGAATGTGTGTACATGATTAGTATTATCATTCTTATTTTCTTCTTTCCCCTGTATTTTTGCTCATTTTGCTCTGTGACGGTTCTGGTTGTTGCTGAAATCTTGATTATCACTGTTTATAATAAGGTTGAAATATGTTTGTGAGGTTCTACTGCACCCTTTCTTATATCCCTCACCCATCCCTTTTCAGGTCAGGTCCGGCATCAAAATGTGGCACAACAAAATTCATAATAAACGCAGTCAAATGTCAAGGGAGACTCATTTGGTTTATGAAGTCTTCCTTGGGCAAAAAAATTTTGCTCAGCATTTGAAGGCAGCTGGACTCCCATTCAGCTGTTATGATGCTGGACAAGACAAAAAAAAAAAAAAGAATGGGGGCAATTAGTTTTTCACACCACTGTATATGCATGTTTGTATATGTTTTTAACACTGCGATGTCATGCTTCGGAACTTTTACACAGTATATGTCTATATATGTGTGTATGTATAAATGTGCTGCAACAGCGCCTGCTACTGGCGAGAGGTGGCATGTGTATGTTGGAAATGCGGTAGAGCTGCTTCATTGCATGAATGTCCGTCCACCTGAGAAAACATTGCGAAATTGAAAACAAGTTATAGTACGATCATAACTACAGCTCCTTATTCAAATAAAGAGCTGTGAAGAATGAGATATCAACCAAAGTGGACACTCATTTGTCTGACAGGATGATGCATTCAAGTGACAGCAGTGAGGAAGTGTTATTTTGTGACGCATTAAGTTTAACGGTCTAAAAACTTAAACAGCCATAAACAAGACAACTGTTTACGGTTTCATTTTATTGCGCGTTTGCGTAAAGCTGGTCAATTTGCATCCTGAAGAAATTCTTGAGGTCGGCTCTCTTGGCTTTCAGCGTGGGGGTCAAGAGGCCGTTGTCAATGGTGAACTGCTCTGGGTGGAGATACACGTCCTTTACCTGACAAAAGAAAGTTCAACATTGTAGGTTGTTCTTGTTAAACAGAAACCCATTAAAGCTACTAGAGGACTGCATGACCAGGATGCTGCAACATAAACATGCCAAACTTATGGGTTTGTTCTGACCTGCTCAAAGGACTTCAGCCCTGCTTCCTTTCCCAGGTTTATCATGTCAGATAGAACGGCTTTCTTCACCTCCTGGAAGACAAACACCTTCAATGAACGCATTCTTCACTTTTTTTAACAGTCGTATAGCTGGAACCCAACAATGACCTTGTTTTTGCAGAGTTCTTCCATGGAGCCCTGGCATCCCAGATTCTTGGCAAAATCCGGCAACACCTCGGGATCAGGGGCCACAACTGCAACCAGGAAGGCCTGTCGAGACCCAGAAGAAGTTGCAGCGTTCGAAACCAGCAACTTCATACGCACTGGTCTCACCTGTAGACTGTCTCCGTGCACAAAGACCTGGGCCACCGGTGCACTGCGCACGTAGACGTTTTCAATCTTCTCTGGTGCGATGTATTCACCCTGAGCCAACTTGAAGATGTTCTTTTTGCGGTCGATAATCTTCAGAACACCAGTCTGATCACAACAGAGGAGTGACCTGAATTCTTGGTTACGCTTCCGTGTAAAAACCCAACCATAAATGCTGCAATTGGTCGGATTTACATTTCCAGTGTTGATATGATTCATATCAAAAACACCTCCAATTTCAACATTGTTAAATCACATTCAAAGAAACAGGGAAATGGTCAAGGAGTCAGTTACTCTTCTGGGAAACAAAGCCTGTAACATTTAGCCAGAGAACTGCACATCACAAGCTCAACCCTGATGAAGAGCTTAGGAGACAGCGCAGTGATCATCCAGGCATCAGTCTGCATGAAAAGTAAACAAGAGGCCAACTTTACCTGCAGCCATTTTCCAATGTCTCCAGTGTGGAGCCAGCCATCTTCATCCAAAGCCTCAGCAGTCTTCTCTGGGTCTTTCAAGTAGCCTTTAAACACATTAGTTCCCTTGATGCAGACCTGCAGTCGACCACAATGACGTTTCATCTTCCACACAGAGCTCTGTGAATCACGAGTCCTTAAACAGCCCACAAACTCACCTCGCCTTCACCATTGGACGCAAAGTAGTTCATCTCTTCAACATCCATCAGCTTCACCACATTGCATGGCAAAGGCACCCCGACGTGTCCTGAGGTCAAACCGTTACCGTTAAGCAAGACCAAAACAACATCCAACATGGAGTTTTAGCAGAGACTGTGGACTTCGTACCCGAAGTGGCGTCTCCAGGCATGGTGAAGGTGCAGCCAGCGGTGCACTCAGTCTGACCATACGCCTCAAAGATCTACCATCAGGAACAGGGGAAGCAGTGGTTGTCATGGTGATGGTAGCAGCCAGAGACAATTACATGCACACAACACTCCCAAACATGTCATGGATTCATTACATTTATTGTAGGAAATAATCGTACTCGAGTAATTCTTTTCATGGATTCTGAAGACTTACAGTGCATCGACGTTGGAACTGCACTCCAGTGAGAGCATTACCTGGCAACCGAGGGAGGCCCTGAGGAAGTCCAGAACAAAAGGCGAAATGGGCGCCGCCCCCGTCACCATCACTCGCACTCGTCCACCAAGAGACTCCTGATTAACAAGTCAGCCATCAGTCGGTCACTTCCCGCATGCTTTGATGTATTACCTGCACTTTGTGGAAAATGAGCTTGTCCCAAATGCTGTTCTTTCTCACAATCCCTTGCTGCACCTCCACCAGCTTCCTCTCCACTGCAAAGTTCAAGAGCCAATTTTTGAAAGGCGACTTGGCGCCACCCTGCACCTGAACACAAGAACATTGACTAAAAAGACCGAAGGAGATGAATTTTTAAAATAATGGCAAGGCTCTACTACAAACTTTATCATAGATCCGGTTGAGAAGTCGAGGCACGACAGGGAAAATGGTGGGCTGCAGGGTCTTCATGTCGTCAGGCAGCAGTCTGATGTCTCCCTGGAAGAACCCCACTCTAGCTCCAGCGGCGTACACAACAGTCTGCAGGAAGAGGACACTGGTACTCCACAAGCAGACACTGGTTGAACCACAATCGAGTTCTTACCTGCACCACTCTCTCAAACATGTGCGCCAACGGCAGGAACGAGATGGTAATGTCCTCAGTATTTGGAACAATGGACGTCTAGGACAAAGGAGATCAGTAGTTGGCATAGCCACTAAATGCGCTTCATTCACACACACATCTTGAAAAATGGCAGACCTCAAAGGCTTTGACGACACCAGCAGCATTAGAGACCACATTCTCATGCGTCAGCATTGCACCCTTGGGATTCCCTTTTGAAAAAAGGCAACATTAAATCCATATCTAGTGTGAGTGGGTCTTTCCCGTTCCACCAATTTGCATGTTTACCTGTAGTTCCACTGGTGAAGCAAACGATGCTGAGGTCTTCTGGCTTTGGTGGCTGCAGTGAACAGAACATCCTTACAATCAAAAGCACCTTTGGGGTGTCCAAACCTTCTCCAGCGAGGGCCGCATACAGAAAACATTTTGTGCATTAAAGATCCAGCCATATACTTCCGCATATCTGAGGTAAGGTAGCAGCTTAAGCAGGGAAGCCCAGACATCCATCTCCAAAGCTACAGTGCTTCATCCAATCTCAAGGAATAGGAACACCAGTTGAGAAAGTATGTGTCCTGGGTATCCTACCGGACTGACCGGAACTGTCAATGTACTTCACTAATGATGGAGATGTCATACAACTTTGCGTCAAAAAATCCAAGCTACCCCTTCAAACTTCACCACTTTTCCAACTCCAGCCTTTTCCTGGCTGCAAGAGTTTTAAACCAAAGAAGCCATAAACAATGAACATTACCACTGGCTCCCGGAGGTTACTTTTCCCAGCAGCCTGTGGAGCAGAAGAAAAAAAGTTTAATATCATGCTTCATATTCCCTACAGGAAGTGCAGCTAGAACAACTTCCACTATTCATGGATAACTCGTGCACGCCTGTGCTAGTGCTTATTCAAGAAGCTGTAATACCTCCACGTCTTGCATGGACACCACGTCCACACCGCACTTAGCTCCTCGCTGAACCAGGTCCGATTCGAAGGGATCCATGATGACAACTGTTTTGAGAACCGGAGTGTTGCCTTTCTCGCGGTTCTGCAGCAGAGTTTCGGCTTTTTTCTGATTGTCACACAGCACTGTGGAGATGTCCGCTAAACGGAAGACATTTCAAGTTGATAAAACTTACGGAGGTTAAAATACTAGCTAAAGCCGCGAGCAGCGTTGAACCATCATTTTCTCAAAGTCCTTAAGACTAGTTGGCTATTTTTCACCCAAAATGTCTGGTGGAAATAAAAAAATGGCAGATTTCCTATTTTGAAACTTTCAGACATCTAATGATAGATGTCTCCATCAAATTTTGCGACAATCCATAAAACTGGTGGCAGGGATATGACTGAGTGAGTTTAAGGGTTTGTGTTTGGGACCCCTGAACTATCACATTTTTAACCCAACCCGTTTCATGCATGTCAAGGCCCTCAAAAATGCACAGAAGGTCGCAATCATTTTTTCTAGAGGGTCCTAGTACATCAGTGCCTTGGCCTCAATTAAAGCTGCAAGCAGCCCACATAAGCCGCGATTTACACTTTGCCTTTTGCTGTTGCTACTGGGTCGCACTGTGACAAATGGAAGTCAGGAAGTGACCATCGCCATCATGCATACCAGTTATGAAGATCTGACCTTGTGGAGTACCGTTTACATTTTTGTGGCAAATTGTCAGACTACCCAGAGTTTGGCACCGTGCCCCGCCCACGTCCTATAGCACAGTATCCCATGATCTGCATTTGGGCTCATTTGGTGAAATTCCCCTGATTTTGGCCCAAAACTGCCAAGTTCCTGTCAGTTTGCAAACATAGGTTGGACTTTTTTGGTGCCTGTCATGATCGACGTTGCCACCAAATTTGGTGATGTTCTGTGAAACTGGTGGCGATGGCCAGTTTTTATGTAAAGGGAACGTTAGAGTGAATTTTGGGTGTGTGTTTAAGGGTCTTTTTCACACAAGCTGAGGCACCCAGAAAGAGAAAACATATGGAATATAAAACAACTGTTTATATTACGCAACATCACACTATAGCACAAGATCCCCACAGGGACTGAGGAGCTTCTGGACTTGCTGTGCAATCGGCAGCATTTTAGCGTGGCGAAGCGCCAATTACCTTGGTCGATAATGAAGACAAGAGCCTCAGGACCCAGGGTGTCGTACAGTGGGACCGCCACCATAGAGTAGGTGTAACAGGCCAGCTCACCAATAATCCACTTTTGAAAAAAAAAAACAAATAAAAGTGCCCCAAGTTATGCTCTCATGGCAACTTATCACCTGGCAATTACACCGACTCCCTCTGTGATGTTTGGCCTCACCTCTGGTCTGTTCTGAGCAAAGATGCCAATAAAAGTGTTTGGCTCGGACCTCAAGCCTCTCTGAAGGAGCCCAGAGCCCAGATGCTCCGCTCTTTCGGACACCTTCCAGAGCAGAACAAAAAGTCATGACTCTTGTGTACTGAGAGGTGTTTTTATTTTTTGTTTTTACCTGTTTGTACCTGAGCCACTGATACGGCCTCCCTGCTTTTCTGTAGCCCAAACACGGCCCGTTACCTGGAGAGGTTAAAGTCATGAATTGGGAGACACTTGTGTACTTTAAGGGGATAAGGCACATTTTATGTGTTTTTGGCACTGAGGCATTAGCGCAGAACAGTCAGTTACATAGTGTGCTTGAACGCTTCATGAGAAGTATAAGCAGTATTTCATACATTTAAGAAAAAAACTCATCTCGGTGAAAAGTGAAAAAGCCCATTAGCATCTGTCTTCTTAAATCTTTAAAAATATTAAATCTTTTAAATGTTACCATTTTGACTTTGTACTGCAAAGTCAAAATTCCCTTAACTTTTTCTTCCAACCTAATTTTCCCAAAATTTTAATTTTCAAGACATTTTGCTCATATTACAAGTTCCGGAGAAAATATTTTAGAATACGACTTTTTCCTTAATTTTGACTTTAAAATAATGGAGTCCCATAGTACTCGTGTAAATTTTTCCTCCCAGCCTAATTTTGTCAAAAAAACTTTTTGTTTCTCATGCTATGAGTTAAAGCATCTAACGAGTCAACTTAATGCTACTAAAAATGTTTCTCATAATAAAACAAGTTTCTCGTAAAAAATGTGACTCTTCTTGTTAGAGTGCAACATTTCTCTTCCTATTTTGACTCCAGTAACATTACAGGGTTTTTCTCATTTACTTCCCATAATTATGACTTTAATCTTGTAACAATGTTTCACAGCCTAATTTTCCAAAAATGGCACCTTTGTTTTTATTTCCTTGCACTGACTCAAAATATTACAACTTTGTGCTACTAAAATTACATTTATCCTACTATCACGTGTTTCTGGTAATGTTTTTCATGTTGGAATACAACGTTCTCTTCAGAGTTTTATATTATTCTTGTAAAATTAGATGTTTTTCAAGTCTTTGGTCCACACCCCAAAGCTGTTCATTGCTTTATAAAAATATCAATATCACCTGAAACTCTCATCCCCCTCTGAAACACCTCATAGATGGTCTTGGCGTCGTCGTAGTAATAAGCTAGCAGGTTGTTGTTGTCCTTGAGCAAGGCGACCTTCCTGGCTCCATCCTAAACGACGATGATGATGAAATACACGTCACAATAAAACAAGATTGAAGGCGTCACCTTGATGCCCGTGGTCTGGCACTTGAGGTCGGCCGGGGGCCGAATGGGGGTGGGCCTGGTGTTGAGGTAGAACAGGGTCGCGGCCGCCACGGCGAACAGCGAGATGATGGCCGGCACGGGGAGGGGCGAAAAGAGCAGCTGGAAGAGGACCTCCATGGTGCACACGCTGAAGAGACACACATTTCCTAAAACGAGTCCGCTCAGTGCTCCTTGACGCGTTCTACGTGAATTAGGGTCAAAGTCAACACTCTTGCGCAAGTCAGACTCTAATCATAAGAACCTCCTGCAAAGTGTTAACGTGAAAAACCTCAAAAGCCAAAGTTGCTCGTGTGCTAAAGATTTCAAATTGTATAAAAAGGCTGCACATTTATGTGAACCTTGGAGATCACAGACTCGCCAGTTCGTGGCTTTCACGGTTTTTCTAAATCACGGCTGTTTTGTGTCACCTAGGAGTCAAAAACATGCGTATTTTTGCCTAAATTAAGACATTCCCAGCATTAAAATGGCTAAATGAAGTAAAACAAATAAAGCATACAGGAGATGCAAGGGGGTGATATGTAGTATTCATTCCCGTCACTAGGTGTCCGTAATGTTGCATTGATGAGCCCATAACCGCCGTAGGAACATCCATCCATCCTCTATACCTCTTATCCTCATTAGGCTCGGGGGGGTAGGCTGGAGCCTATCCCACCTGACTTTGGGCGAGAGGCGAGGTACACCCTGGACTGGTCACCAGTCAATCGCAGGGCAGACATACAACCATTCACACCTGGACAATTGAGAGTCGCCAATTAACCTAACATGCACTAATAGGAAGGACATAAACAAGACACCCAATGCTTACATATCATTCGTTTTCTGTACCACTTATCCTCATTAAGGTCGCTGGTATGCTGGAGCCTATCCCAGATGACTTTGGGCGGCAGGCGGGGTACACCCTGGACTAGTCGCCAGTCAATCACAGGGCACATAGACAAACATTCACACTCACATTCATACCTATGGACAATTTAGAGTCGCCAATTAAGCTAACATGCATGTTTTTGGAATGTGGGAGGAAATCGGAGTGCCCGGAGAAAACCCACGCATGCACGGGGAGAACATGCAAACTCCACACAGATGCCCAACGGAGAGTCAAACCCAGATCCTCCTGACTGAGGCCAACATGCTACCCATTCAGCCACCTTGCGGCCATGCTTACATGTATGAGTATATATTACTATATCGCATAATAAGACTATAAAAGAATACTATAGGGGTGTCAAGTCCAGAGGGTTCTAAAAATGTTACAACTGATTTATAAATAAACGGAAGCTGGAGATCATCCATCTTCTTGCAGCAGACTTTGAAAATCTTGTCTTGTTTAATGCACAGCATGTCATTAGTTTTTAGATGTACATCAACCACCATGCATATTGCACATGTGGGGGTAGGTGTAATATCGTGTTATGAATTATAGTGCATAACATTCTCCATATTGGGGTTTAGTGCTACAAATAGGTGGTGGGTGTAAATAAGCTCATCTTCTTCCCACTCCTTTTCAAGCCTAATTGTTTTCTTCCTGTGTGTGTTCTGTATGTTTTGTGTGGCTCGAAATAAAGAATAAATTAAATCCCACTTAGCAGAAATGACAATACTGTGTTGTAAGGCCCCTTTTTTGCTATTAAGAAAAATGTGCATTACTACACATATAGACAATTTAAATTCATGTAAATTTATTTTATATCTGAATTTTGGGTTGTAAAAAGTTGCAAATTCATGTTTTTGAAGATTAGAGCTCATCCAGAAACACAGCATAATTGCCACATTTGTACATTAAAGCGCGTTTACGCCATTTCCCAAAGAAGCACTGGACCAAGCATTGACACCTGTGAGACGCCACCAATTCACTCTGGTAGTGAAGTCAATCAGTGCAAATACTTAATTGTGATAGCTCGTTTTAACAAAGGAGGCGCTTACCGGTGGCTCGTCCCGTCAGTGACAGCACGCAACAGAACCTCTTCCTCAGCTGTACACCGCCGACACAAGGAAGAGTTAATGCACTCCCAGGGGGACCTTTGAACTTTGCTTGTTGTGATAAAAAAAAAAAAGCAGAGACATAAATGAGATAGGGCGTTGATAAAAAGGTATTTAGCGGAAAAGATATCATAAAGCTCGGTTGTCTTCCAACATTAGTGATGTTAAAACAGCTAAACAATACATATGAGCTCAAATAGTCGGCCTATTTTCATCGATTCTGAGCAGCCGTGTGTTACTATTCATATGGGATGCAACGCACAAGCCTGAACATGCAAAACAAAAGCGTGCGTTTCTGTGTGTACGTTGAGAAGAAGGTTACCTGCCGGGATTAGCGGAGATGTTTAGGGCCAGGAAGAGTTCTGATCCCTTGTGGAAAAGCAGCTAAAAACTTCCACCACTAATAGACACACCTGTGCTCATTAACACCTCCAAGTGCACGCAGCTCTGCATGTGTGTGCTTGTGTGCGTGTGCGTGCGTGCGTGTGCGTGTGTGTGTGTGTGTGTGTGTTTGTGTGCGTGTGTGTGTGTGCGTGTGTGTGTGTTTGTGTGCGCGTGTCAGAACAGGCATGTCCTCTGGAGATGTGTGGTTTTTTGTATTAAATCATCTGCCACATATCAAAAAAGTCAACACTAATCAAATAATCACTTTCCACTCGTGTGTTTGTGTGCGGTGGAAGCGTGCTACACCTTTAACCTTTGACGACGCTCTTATCAACGCCGGCAATAATTAACCTTTGGAATTTGTTGATAGAATCTCATCAGGAGCATCAAATGTGTCCTAGTGACATCTGACCGACTTGAAATAAAAAACAAATACTCAACACAGAGTAGGAGCGCTACATGCAGATTTCAATGGAGTAGAATTTGGATTTAAAGCAAATGCTGAGATAATCAGTCAGCAATGTGCCTCATGAGCAGGGGTCGGCAACCCGCGGCTCTGAAGTGCATGTGGCTCTTCAGCCTCCTTGTGGCGGTTCCCTTCGCTAAGCGTGGTGATTTTTTGTTAACACCGAAGTAAGGGAAATTTGCGTTTTTGAAAAGAATATGAAATATCTGACTTGCTGCCAAGTCTGTGAATGCATCTAGACTATTCTCTGACTGCTGATTGGATGAGCAAGGGAGGGGGAGGTAGGCTAGTATAGCAGTGTCTGACAGTGTGGGAGAGAAAAGGAGTTTTGAGTTGAGTCTGAAACAAGTTATTGCACAGTCAAATAAAACAATGTAATTAACGGGAGCATAACGAGAAGTGCGCTGTAGCTATGTGCTCACAGCTCCTGACACGCTATTTGCCAAGATGGTGACTGCCGGAGAGACAGGTTATGTGCAGCGGCAGTGGACTGACTGTGCACTGTTTCATATGGCCTGTGCAGCTTGGAACAATATGTGCTTTCACTTTTATGTCTGCAAATACAGCGTGGTCAAGTTGGATGTTGAATATTCGGCTCCGTAGCTACAGTGGCAGTCCTCCCTCACCGTGCCTGGACTGCTCTCTCATGGTGCAACAAGCTTGCACCGGAAGTGCCGCTCTAACCGCTTGTTGTTTTCCTAGGGACCGTCAATAAATTACTATTTTGGTGAAGAAAAATGCAAATACCAAAAAAACCTCCAACGACGTCAGGAAAAGTCTAAACATTTTTCTTCAGAAAGAAGAAGAAAAGACGGTTTGGATAGTCTCCATATTTACCGAGAAAATCACCAAGTTGGAAACACTGGGCTGTACATTAGATGGGCATCCATTCACAGTTATAGAATACAGGAAATACAGAATACATGAAATAATCCTTTATAAAAATATCACAGCATCTATTCTCCTAATTAAAAAATAAACAGGAAATCTTTCAAAAAATAAAAAATTGTCTCTCTTTGCAAAGACAATCAAGAACTTACTAAAATTAGTAGTGTTTTGTGGCTCCCGAGCATTTTTTTGACTGGAAGAGGAGACAAAATGGCTCTTTGAACTCTTTTGATGGTAAAGGTTAAAAAAATGTTTTAATTAGCGACGGAAAAATCAGCAGTAATTTTACATGCATTAGGTCAAAATATTAATAGAAAAAGTTAACAAAAAGGAAGAATAAAGTCTTTTTAGACTAAAACAATTTTAGTAGCATAAGGTATAAAATAAATAAATAAAGCATTTAAATCAGAATGCAAAAAATATATGATATATATATATATAATGTTACAAGAATCACATTAAAATTTCACTGGAATAAATTCATAATTATGAGAAGACAATTTACAACGTGAAAAGCTGAAAGAGTTGGAACATTTAAAAAAATAACAACAGCCGAAGTGGAAAAACACACCGATAATTTTACGAGAATAAAATCAAAATATTAAAAGAAAAAAGTCAAATTAAATATTAAAGAAAAATGCATTTGAAAAAAAACAGAACAAAGTCATTATTAGAAAATTTGTTTTGGGAAAAAGGTATAACATTACAGGAATTAAGTCAAATTTTTAATCGTAATAAAAAGAAGAAATATTAGGGAAAACAATATTTAATATTTGTGGAAAAAAGAACAACAACAACAACAGCAAAAATGACAAAAAAGAGCAGAGAGTTTATTAACATTTGTAGTGCTTACACCTTTAAAACCGAGATTTTTTTCCTTGAAATATAAATAACTTCTTAGCATAGTTAAGATAAGATAAAATAAACCTTTATTAGCTACATGCGTTGCTTTGCAAAATATCTGCTTTGAAACATTACCACCCTTTTTGCATTGTAGAGGAAGCCCCCACCCCTCCCCAGAGTAGTATTTCTAGTCGATTTTGAACATTTCAGCATTACTTTTACTCGAGTACACAATATACACTACAGTAATATAATGTAATCCTGCATACCCTACAATACACATGCTTATAATAAAGTATTTTTATGTTGAGATACTTTGTAGGTGTACCTAATGAAGTGTCTAACTTTTGGTGCCGCCCCCTCCCCTCCTGTCCAGCACCAGTGGGGGGAGGGGGTGTACTTTAAGCCCTGTGGCATCAAGTTGCTCAGAGCCTGAGGATGATGGGGATGCATGCATCTTCCCACGGCGTCACCCGGGTGTTGCTGCTCCACCTGATGCTTGCCCTGACCCCCGGCGGGGTAGCCGAGGCCCCCCCTCCGAAACAGAAAATGCTGATTGGCTTCCAGGCTCCGTGGAACACGTCCTTCCCCTTCAGCGCCCTGCGGCTGGGCTCCGCCATCCAGATCGCCGTAGACAAGATCAACGCCAACCCCTCCTTGCTGGGCAACTACAGCCTGGGCTTCGTCTACACGGACACACGGTGCAGTCCCAAAGTGTCCCTGGGGGGGTTCATCCAGCAGGTGTGGCGGGAGAACGTGTCTGCCGTGTTTGGGCCGGCGTGTCCCGAAGAAGCCGAGGTAGGTTGCCTTAGAAACCAACCATCCGGTGAGCTAAGAATGTGACACCTGATTGGCTCTCGCAAAGGTGACGGGCCTCATCGCGTCGGAGTGGAGCGTCCCCATGTTCGGCTTCGTGGGACAGTCGTCCAAAATGGACAACGCCGACGTCTACGACTCCTACATCAACATCGTGCCTCCTCTTAAACGGAGCTCTGAGGTGCTGGTGAAGACCTTGGAGTTCTTCGGCTGGACCCACGTGGCCATGATTGGCGGCGGGTTGGACTCCAACACGTGGGACAAAGTCGACGCGCTGTGGAAAACCGTGGAGGCGCCGCTGAGGTCGCGGTTCAAGCTGACGGCGGCCATCAAGTTCGACACCAGCGATCGGCAGCTGGTGTACCGGAACGTGAAGTACATCGCCACCGTTGCTAGAGGTGGGTGGCGCCTTTCTCCCTTTGGCGGGAACTTGCCTTTGTCGTTCTGACGCTGCCGTGCGCGCGCGCGTGTGTGTGTGTCTACAGTGATTATAGTTCTGACTAACAAAGACGACTCCTTGACTCTGCTGCTGGAGGCGGAGCGCCAGGGCCTGATGGCCGGCGACTACGTCTTCTTCCTGGTGCAACATTTTGAGGTCAGTGGTGGCCTGGTGAGTAAAACCAGTTAGACCTGTTTTGGATTCAAGTACAATGTGGATCAAAACTGCTCAAAAAATGCTTCTCGGGTACCACAACAAGTGACATTTTTGGTACTTTTTAAATGTTGCCATATTGCTCAAGAAAGTATAAACGTGCCGACAAAACATTGCAATTTAGCTAACGTTTACAACAGACTAAAAGTATGCTAGCTGGGCTACACTTGCTGTTAATTAGCATTAGCAACATGCAAGCTAATGCTAATAATAATAATTCAAATATTAAAATAAAATAAAAACAATTTACCAGAATAGACTCAGGATGTTTCAAGGAAAAATTGTTGTATTTTTCAGTATTTTATTTATTATATTATATTATTTATTATATATTTATGATTATTTGTTTATTATATTATTTATTTATTTTGTATTTTTAAATTTTCATGACATTTTCTTTGCCGCTTATCCTCATTAGGGTGACGGGGTACGGCAAACACCCTGGACTGGTCACAAGTTGAAATATGAAAGAAAAAAATCACACTTAGGTTGTAATAATAGGAGAAACAAAAAAAACAACAAAGAAAGCTATATTTTCTGGGAAATTACGTTGCAGAAAAAGTTATAACATTACAAGAATAAAGTCAAAATATCATGGGAATAAACTCATAATTAGAGAAGAAAAAATACAAGAAGAAAATTGAAATAGTTGGGCGTAAAAAAAAATATTAAAGAAAAAAAAACTTATGACAATAAACTTGTAATATTAAAAGGAAAAACAATGTGATTTTAAAACCAGAGTGTAATTATTTTTAAATAAGTTGTAATATCATGAAAAACAAACTTTTTGGAAAATAAGGTTGTAGGAATAAGTTATAAAGTGATGGGAATAAAGTCAAAGGATTATGGCAATATAATAAAAACCAGCTATAACTTTTGTAACTATGAGACAAAATAATGTAATTTAAGCAGCATCAAGTTGAAATATTCAAGAAAAAGGATGTTTTTTTTAAGTCATGATATTAGGAAAAACAAACAAAACAAAAAATAAAGTTGTAATTTTTGGAAAATTAGGTAGAGGGAAAAAAGTTAAAATGTTAGAAGAATGAGAAGGAAAACTATAGGAAGAAAGTTGAAATAGTCGGACATTAAAAAAAGGCAAACATGACCAACAAAATAGCCTTAAGTAAAAAATATTAAGATAAAAAAAGATTATTATATAACGAGAAAAAAGTCGCCAATCTTATGATAATAGACCTGTAATAAGGTAACTTTAATAACAGAGGTGAAATACTCGCGACCCTAATGAGGATAAGCGGTATAAAAATGAATAATTGAATGAAAAGGTGAATTTTTTTTTTTTAATAAGTTGTGGAACAAACCAAACAACTTGTCATTTTTTGAAAATTAGGGGTCTCCACAGTGGACAGCAATTCAAAAGTTCTCCTTTATAAATGTCATTGTGTACGCCTCCCACTGGTCAGATTTTGTAAGTGCAACAATTTAAAAAAAATCTAAAACAAGATGGCCGACAGAAGTGCAGATGCGCCTTGCAGGGAAGGAATATCCATCCGTTCCATCTGTTCTAGTAGACATTTGCAGGTATAATATGTAATATTTTGACTTTATTCTCCTATTATTAAAACCTTTTCTGCAACCAAAAATGACAACTTTTTTCTTTTAATATTTTGACTTCATATGTTGTAAAATTACTGCTCATTTTTCAATTTTTGCTGTTTCCTTAAAGTTTTTGGTTAAATTGTATTTTTAGATTGTGCCACGTGCCAATAATTCCGCACTCAGACCACACTTTGAACACACTAGATATGCTATAGCTAGGGCTATGCTACGCTAACATTTGCAGCATTGTTTCATATGACCAACTTCCTGTTAGCCATCTAGCTGGGGCTATGCTATGTTAACATTTGAAGCATTGTTTCATATAGCCAACTTCCTACTAGCCATCTAGCCTGGGCTATGCTATGTTAACATTTGAAGCATTGTTCCTTATGGCCAACTTCCTACTAGCCATCTAGCTGGGGATACGCTATGTTAACATTTGAAGCATTGTTCCTTATGGCCAACTTCCTATTAGCCATCTAGCTGGGGATACGCTATGTTAACATTTGAAGCATTGTTCCTTATGGCCAACTCCCTGTCAGGCATCCAGCTAGGGCTGTGCTGAGTTAACATTTGCAGCATTGTTTCATATGGCCAACGTCCTATCAGCCATCCAGCTTGAGCTATGCTGAATCTAGCTAGGGCTATGCTGAGTTAACATTTACAGCATTGTTTCATACGGCTAACTTCCTGTTAGCCATCTAGCTGGGGCTTTCCTGAGATAAAATTTGCAGCATTGTTTCATATGGCCAACTTCCTATTAGCCATCTAGCTGGGGCTATAATATGTTAACATTTGAAGCATTGTTTCATATGGCCAACTTCCTATTAGCCATCTAGCTGGGGCTATACTATGTTAACATTTGCAGCATTGTTTCATATGGCCAACTTCCTGTTAGCCATCTAGCTGGGGCTATGCTATGTTAACATTTGCAGCACTGTTTCATATGGCCAACTTCCTATTAGCCATCTAGCCTGCGCTATGCTATGTTAACATTTGAAGCATTGTTTCATATGGCCAACTCCCTGTCAGTCATCTAGCCTGGGCTATGCTATGTTAACATTTGAAGCATTGTTCCACTTACTCATGAAAGTTTGTTTAGTGTCGAAATAATTCAAGAACACCACTCTCATTTCATTATCTAGGCAACATAGGGCTTACACATGCTAGTTAAACAGTAAAATTTTGTATTTTTTACATGATATTTCCAAAGACATATTGAATGTTCAATGCAAAGTAATTGGCTTTCACGTGGCCAACTTTCTATTAGCCAACTAGCTAATGCTATTTTACATTAACATTGGCCGTATTGCTCAACTTACTCATGAAAGTTTGCTTAGTATAAATGTGCCGACATAATTAGACAACGCTACTCAAAATACAACAGTTTAGCTAGCCTTTACAACGCAAGCAGTTTTAGGCTAACCGGGCTATGCTTTGATTTATTTTTGCCTTAACATCATTAGCTTTATGTAGATTATTTATGTTGTTTTTTATGTAAAGGTGATGAATCCTATCAAAGCTGTTTTTTAAAGTAACAATTAAACAAGCAACAGTGACAAAACAGTCAAATGTTTTTCTTTTTGTAATATTTCCCAAAATATATTGAATGCTCAATTCAAAGTAAAGAGCTTTCACGTGGCTAACTTCCTATTAGCTATCTAGCTATTCCACGTCAACATTGGCAACATTGTCTAACTTACTCGTGATAGTTTGTTTACTACACCAGTAAAAAGACTACAATTTTGCTACCAGTTACAACGTTAAAGTTATCTGGGCTGGACTAGCATTAGCAACATTAGCTATGCGCACACAAACTGTTAGCCACTTCTTAGCTAATGCCAACAAAGCAACATCCAAAACATTGCCCGTAAAGTAAGTAGTTAGTAAACTTTTTGCAAACAATGCCCTTTGTAAAAACACTTGAGAAACTTGAACATTACAACTCAACGATGCTAGCCAGGTTATTCTATGAATGAGTGAATTAGCACCAGAGACATTAACGTGCTAGTCTGCTGTTTTAATGGCTAAGTGTAATTGAAAATCTAGTTAGCAACTGACGTGTCATGCGATATTTTTGTCTTTGCTAACTAGCTTGTTTGAAAATCTTTTTTCACTGGGCAGGACAACATGTGGAAATATTCCCTGAACAGCCACATCAACCAAGCGGCCATTCGAGCCTTTGAGATGACCTTCATCATTGGCCAGAAGTTGTACGAAGGTTACGAGTACTATGACTTCTTGGAGCAGGTTTTTCACAGACTAAAAGAACCTCCTTTCCTGAGCAACCTGACATCGGAGAGAGAGGTATCGACACTTTGGAACATTTGAGGGAAGAGGCGGGAAGACCACGCATGTCGATTGGGTCGTTTCAGGTTAGCATCTATTCGACCTACCTGCACGACGCCGTGCTTCTTTACGGCATGGCCTTGAAGGAGGTCTTGAAGGATGGCAGTGATCCTCGCGATGGTCGTCAGATTCTGCAGAGATTAAAAAACAAGAACAGCGTCCGCTTCTACGGTGGGTGACAGCTCACTGAGCTGTAAATGTTTGTGCGGATCGAAGGGGCTTTCATGCTATGTTGTGTCCACGTTCTTGACAGGAGCTTCTGGACTGATCCACTTCGACAAAGAAGGGGAAAGAAATCTGGACTATTCCATTTACGACTTGCAGTCCACAAGAGGCACCCTGGCATTTGTGCCCATTCTAGATTTTGACAGCACCAGCAAGAGCATTCGGTAAGTATACCAGTTTAGGGAGAAGCATTTATTCACGCAAATGTTCACCCACGAATCGCATGATTTCAGACCAACAACCATGTTTAGTTCTGTGATTTGGCCTAAAGGAGGACCTCCATCTGATAACCCAGAGTGTGGTTTCAACAACGAGCTCTGTGAATGGCTGAGCAACGGTACAGTCCAGCACATACTGTATACACGTAACAATCCATGTTTGCATTTCAACGAGCATCCTCGCCACAGACATCGTTCTGATGGCTCTCCTCGTCACTTTCCCTGTCGTCGGCGTGCTGTTCGTGTTGGGCATTGGCATCCTGGTCCTGCAGAAGCTGCGTCTCCAGACAAGACTGGAGGACTCGCTCTGGTGGATAATCAACTACAGCGACATCAGCATCATCAGAGAGGCATCGGTACAAACCCCCACCCGGTACACGTCAGCCAACAAATGCACTGAGCTGATGTTTGTCTCGTTGGTGTGTCTTCTATGCAGGGTCTGCAGGGATTGTCCCTCAGCACCACGAGAAGTCAGAGTGGGAGTGGAGGCTCGTACTCTACCTTATCTAACAACAGTTACGGGCTGAGGGACAAGATGGGCAAAGAACACATCTTCTCCACCATTGGTCTCTACCAGGTACCACTCTCTTTTTGACTTAGCCTCACTGTATCTATGTATGTATGTATCTCCACGTTTTGGACAGTTGGATGATTCCAACTTTGTGGAACATTGTGGGTAGAAGCTTTTCTGTCCCTAGTGCACATTAAAGGCCTTATCAAACACCTTTAGGATGAACAAGAACTCTAACATTAGTGGCTGTCCCCAAATGTTGTTGAATGTCTAAAAGTTGCAAAGAATCTCCCAATGACAACTTTAGAAAATGCTACTGCACGCAGGGAAACCAAGTGGCCATCAAGTACATGAAAAATCATGTTTGTGACAACCTGCAGAGCCCCTCTGTCCTTGCCGAATTCAACATGGTAACGTTCTTCTCCTCAAAAACATCTCTATCGTTCCGTCTTCATGCGTTGCTAATCGCATCCACCTTCAAGTCAGATGAAAGAGATGAAGCACGAGAACCTGCTGCAGTTCTTCGGGGCGTGCGTGGAGCCACCAAACGTGTGTCTGGTCACGCAGTACTGCAGGAAAGGCAGCTTGAAGGTCAGTTGGGCTGCCCGTGGGGCCGCTAACGCTCCCTCAGATCATCAAAACCATTTAACAATGGTTGATTTTTGATTTTGGCAGGATGTTTTGAAGGCTTCAGACGTTGAGCTGGATGGGATGTTCAAGCTCTCCTTCGCTTATGACATCGTCAGTGTAGGTTTTCCTTTTTAAAAAAAATTTATATTTACATAAGACTAGGAGTTAAAACCATTCTGGTTCTTCCTCCAGGGTATGGACTTCATTCACAAGAGCAGCCTCAAGTTTCACGGCAACCTTAAGACCAGCACCTGCTTGGTGGACAGCCGGCTGCAAATTAAACTTTCCGGATTCGGACTGTGGGAGTTTAAATATGGCGGCAAAGGCAAACTTGTCCGGCAAGGAAGTCCCAAATATGAAGGTCAGAGGGGGGGAGTCAGCGGACACAAGTTTACGTTTAATGAAGAATATGGTTCTTGGTGTTCCCAGTGAAGGATCACATACGTACAAGTGATTTTTTTTACTCACTTGTTTCAGGGTTGTACTGGACAGCGCCTGAACTTTTGAGACAAGGCAACCCCCTGGTCAAGGGGACGCCAAAAGGGGACGTGTACAGCTTTGCCATCATCCTGTGGGAGCTCGTGTACAACTCCAGAAATGGACCATACCATGACATCCACATGCAACCTAAAGGTTGTTCTTAGAACATCTCATTGAATGCCTTTGAGGGGCTCCAACCATTGTCCATATTGTTCCCTCAGAGATAATCACCAAGGTGCGGGGTCCCTTATGCGGGGAACCCTTCAGACCTGTACTGTCGGAGCAATGCAATGACAACATCAACTCACTGCTCAGGACCTGCTGGAATGAAAACCCAGACTACCGACCGCCGTTTAGATCAATACTGAGACAACTGAAGGACGCCAGCCCTGACAGGTCTCACCATTGTCCTCCTCCATAAGACCTCTACGTGTTTAACAGCATTATGAATATATGCTAACAATCAAAGGTGTTGCCATGTTCACAGGCTGGCATGCTTATGCAAAAGCAAAGGGGTGGCACCATAACCCCAGTATCTGTAAGTTCATTGTAGTCAATCACAGGCCGGAAGAAAGTAATTTGTGGAAAAGGCACAATGAAAACCAAGACAAATGAGTAAAAGTGGGAATAGTGCGTGCCGACTGATTCTGACGTGTCCATTAAATAACAATAAAATAAGAAAAGTGAGCGGCTAAAGGGAGTAGGAGGTTTATGAAACATCTATTTGCCATTCAGTCCTTGGAATGGCAAATAGGTGCTTGGTTTGCATTGCGCGCATAAATCAAGCCTGTTCACAGTGAACGCTGACCTCCGCGAAGGCTGCCCTTTGTCACTGATTCTGTTCATCATTTTCATGGCCATAATTTCAAGGCGTTGAGGATATTCAGTTTTAGAGCCTCAGGACCTCATTTCTGCTATTTGTGGATGATGTGGTCCTGATAGCCCAATCAAGCTGTGACAGTTTGCAGCTGAGTGTGAAGCTGCCATGGTTCTCAGGTAAAAAAGGGTGAATTTTACCCTTTAGAAAAAGAGAGAGGTCCCCAGGTGAATAAGTTCAAGTCTTAGGGGTCTCCTTAATACGCGTGGAGGAGGGCTGGAGCATAAATTTGACGGTCGGATGCAGTAATGCAGTCAATGTACCAGACCATTGTGGTGAAAGAGAACAAAGCCAGAAGTCCATCTACCTTCCTACCCTCAAGCTTTGGGTAGTGACCAAAAGAGCAAGACAGCAGACACAAACGGTCGAAATGAGTTTTCTCCATTGGTGGCGGATAGGGTGAAGATCTCAGTTATCCGAGAGGAGTTCAAGAGGCAGTCGGGGTGGCTCCAGCATCTAACCTAGATGCCTCCTGGAAGCCTCCTTGGTATGGAAGTGTTCCAAGCAATATATCCACCCATTTCTCCAGCAGTCAGTGGGAAGTTGAGACTTCTGTGTCCCCGGACACCTCCTCCTGATTCACCGGGAGGACATGGAGGCTTTCCCAAGCCAACTGTGAGACATGTCAGCGTGTTCTAGGTCTGCCCAGGGTCCTCCTCCAAGCTGGGAATGCCCGGAACACCTCACTTGGGAGGCGTTCAGGAGGCATCCGGACTAGAAGCCAGCTTCTCTACTCTACCTTCTGTGCGAGTACAGCCACTCTATGGAGGAAAGTTGTTTCGGCCGCTTGTATCCATGATCTTGTTCTTTCAGTCATTTCTCAATGTTCATGACCATAAGTGAGGGTGGGAACATTATGTCCTGGTTCCATCCCAGTTGACTTTGTCTTGGTTATGTCCTGGTTCTTGCCCAGTTGACTTTGTCTTGGTTATGTCCTGGTTCTTTTTTATTTTTATTTTTATTTTTGGTGAGCATGGCTTTCAGGGTAACCTCACAGTAAAGTGTTGGTTTCCATCCTGCAGCCATGCAAATATCCTGGACAGTATGGTGGAGAAACTGGAGAAATATGCAAATCACCTGGAGGAGGTAGTGGAGGACAGGACCAATCAGCTGGTAGCTGAGAAGGCCCGCGCAGACAAGCTTCTCTCCAGCATGTTGCCAAGGTAACGAAGTGTCCAAACCAACGGCCACTAAAATAATGACAGTGACGTCGCTGGCTCGCAGGTACATTGCTGACGAGCTGATGGCGGGTAAGTCGGTGGAGCCTCGCAGCTACGACTTGGTGAGCATCTTCTTCTCTGACATCGTGGGCTTCACCTCCATGTGCTCGATCAGCTCGGCCATGGAGGTGGTCATGTTCCTCAATGACCTCTACAGCCTCTTTGACGAGATCATCAGGATGTACGACGTCTACAAAGTACGTCACCAGCAACAAAGTCGGTTTAAGGCTCTCGTGGGCTGGTAGTTTAACGGCATCTCTTTCAGGTGGAAACCATCGGCGACGCTTACATGGTGGCCAGTGGTCTGCCCATCAGCAACGGCCTGCAGCACGCCGTGGAGATCTCCACCATGGCCCTGCACTTCCTGAGCGCCATCAAGCGCTTCCGAATCCGCCACATGCCTTCAGAGAGTCTGGCCATCCGCATCGGGATTCACTCAGGTAAGAGCCTGAGACGCAAGGACGAAATTAGCCAGCAAGCAGCAACCTTTTAGAGCTTCTGTGTGAAGATGTGGCTTTGATTTACTGTAGGTCCTGTGGTCGCTGGAGTGGTCGGGAACACGATGCCTCGTTATTGTTTGTTTGGTGACACGGTCAACACGGCCTCTCGCATGGAGAGCAACAGCTTACGTGAGCCAGCAGAAATCCATGGATCAACTTTTTCATGAGTTTGGCTTTAACTACACTTGATTTGGTGGACAATCTAATGAGATCCAATATAAACATTTAGTTTTATTCTATCATATTCTTATTTAATTCCATACTGTATTTCATAAAAAGCTGTTTCTAGTATTTTGAAGCAGCGCTTACTCAATCCTACCTATTCTCCAGTCTAGGAGCTACTGATACAGGTAAATCTTGGCTTTCAAGTGCCCCAGTTTTTGCGTGATTCGGTTTTTGATGAAGATTTCTACCAAGACTTTGTACAATGTCGCGCATAACAAACAAGGCTGTTCGGCCTGTTCTTTGTCATTCAGTGTGAACAAAGCACACTACATGTTGCTGATTCACTGTCCATTTTTTATTGAGTGCAACGTCTAAATAACACACCATGGGGCCAAAGAAAGTTTTGAGTGCCAGATTTTTGATTAAAAAGTTATTATTCTCTATAAAATATATTTAATAATAATATTTTTGGTATGTGTAGAATGGATTCATTGGGTTTACATTATTTGCTACGGCAAAAATTGTTTCAGTTTTGGTTTTTGTTTGACCTGATGGAACCAATTAAAGGAGACCTATTATACTAATTTTTGGGCTTTTGTATTGCCTTCGGGACTCTAATAGAGCAGCTACACACGATAACCGACAAAGAAAGCTTTCTAGATCTTCCGGCGGTGTTTCTTTGGGTTTCCCCCCCAAATGGTCTGTGTAATTTACTCTACCCCCACACCCCCCTACACACACACACACCTCCAGGTACGCTTCCCGGTAAGCTCACCCGGCTGTGATTGGTCACACTACCAAGCGCTCCGGAAGACTTACGAACAGCTGCGGAAGCCCACTTGAGTTCATAGTATTATGAACAACTACTAAGTTTTACATAATATTTTGTGTATTACTTACACAAAATAAACACTACATACAGGACACTGATCAATTGTTACAGCTTGTTCTTCTGACTCTTCAACACGACCAAGTAACTTTGGAAAGGCGTCTGACGTCAGCAACAGTTTAGTCCAGATTCGTATTGGCCCATGTTCACAAAACAGTCCCGTCTAAAGTTCCGTTGACAGATGAGCATATTTCTCTCTTGCTGGCTGGGAATCACTGCATTCTGCCTGATGCTTACCTCTTATGGAAAGCTAAACAAAATGAGCTTTCCCTCTCACCCGATCAAACATTCCCTGTGAGTCATTGCTCAACATTGCCCATATAAGGAAGTCCAGGTTGTGTGATGTCAGTGGAACTGTTAAAAATAAAAAACTCTGCAAAAAGTCAGCGTGCTGAGCCATCCAATACTGCTTGCAAATGCGCAAACCTCATTATCTGACACGTTGGCATCCTTTAACACGAGAATACAACATTTATAGGTCAGAAAAGAATAATAGGTCCCCTTTAATAACAAAAACCAAAGAAGTTTGTTCACTCCCTGTGTTTTAATATTGTTTTCCAATAAGGATAGAAAAGAATAGAATATGTAAAAAGAAAGAAAATGTCGCTATATACAGTAAAGTCATGCTTCCATGTAAGGCAGGGCTTCTAATCTGCTAACTTTCAACATTTCAACACCTTTTTATATTAACAAGGTTAAATGATGCAGCGTGCTTTGCCTGTGCGCGTGTATGTAATGATGTGTGACTAAATACACCATTGTACAGCTGGCTGTTTAATATTGTTTCAGGAGTACCTCAGAATTGAGCATTATGTTGTCTATTGGATCTCATGAGACAGTGTGGGCGTACCTAATGATGTGGTGTCTTACTGTATATTTACATTCATACGTATTTTTAACACCGTCAGCCTTGAAGATTCACATATCTCAGAGCACCGCTGACATTCTGGTCCAGGTGGGCTCGTTCGAGCTGGAGCAAAGAGGAGAAATTGAAATGAAGGTGATGACAACACACGACCCAAGCGGTACGATCCATGTTCCTGCTAAATGTGTGAGTGTGTGGCAGGGCAAAGGCTCCCATAAGACTTACTGGCTGCTGGGCAAGGAAGGATTCGACCCTCCACTCGTCGCTCACAGCCCTGCACAAGCAGAAGGAAGCCTGCAGCTGGCAGCAGAGGTACGCTCAGGAAAACATGAGCAACTCAGCTTGGATTGCACACATGTAGTGCACAGTGTATTTCTGCATTACTTCTACATCTGTGCTCTGTAGACAACTGGGGGACTGTGCCCAGCTGCAGAAAAAAGGACCAAGAAAGCTCAGAGCGACCACGCCACCATGCCGTCAGTGCACATTTAACACCCGAGAGGAAGGACATAATTAAGATACAACCGGACTACTACTCTAAAGGTGCCGCCTGACACAGACTGCATCAAAAAAGACAATAATGCTCACTTTTCAAAGAGGATCTTCAACTGCAATGCATCATACTTACATGATATTTCACTGTCCAGACTAAAGAGTAGAGCGTGACGGATTCCATCTGTTCTATCGATCACTTTTGATTGTCAGATCTGCCTGTCCCTAAACGCACAACATGCCCTATGATCCTTGGTACTTTTATTTTGCACAGGGGGGCGCATTCTCGTCAAATGCGCAAATCAAATTCTGCTTAGTGCCCTGTTTATTATTTTGATTAGTGGTGAGTTAATATATATTTCATATTGTAAATGTGTTTAATAAATATGTCAGGCATGTTTTGGGCTTAAACCTGGATTGTGTTGTGAGTGAACAATGACAATTGAAGAGAGAATTGTAGGTTTCTAGCGATGAATCTAATCCAGGCGTGTCCAAATTTTACTTAGTGAAAAATGAAAGGATGCAGTTTTGTAAAGCAACACATTTAGATCAACTAAGAAGTTATGTATATTTCAAAAATATAGGTGAAAAAGATTGTTATTACTATCAGCTTTAGTCTTCAGGCTTATTCCCATGTTTGCTGTTTTTTTTAATTTATTTTCCAAATATTTCAACTTTCTTCTTAAATCATCTTTGTACATTTTCTTCTCCTGACTTTAATTGTAATATTTTTACTTTATTGCAATAATATTGTAACTTTTTCCGAATTTTCCTATTCTTTTTTTATTTTATGTTTCCCATAATATAAATATTGTATTTTTTCTTTACTTATTCAACTCTATGCTGCTAATTTATTACAATAAATACAAAATAACATTCTAATATTACAAATAACAAAGTAAGGTATTTTTCTTTAATATTCCCACTTCATGCAACTAAAACTACATTATTATTATTACATTTATTATGTTATTTAAAAAAAATTACTTCTTACAACTTTTATCTCCTAAAATTTTGATTTAATTCTTGTAAAATGACTGCAGATTTTTTCATTTTGCTGTTTATACCGTTAAATGATACACTTAAAATGTGTGTGGGCCAATAAAAAAACATCTTTGATCGAATTAAATAATTGCAACAGTCACATTTATTGCAAATGTAGAGAATGTCAACGTCAAGCAAGATAGCAGGACCGTTTGGAGGGGCAGGAGCGAGCCGGCAGAAGCAGAAGCCAAGCTGTCTCAATGACACGTGTTTAATTATTAGCACTAATAGTCAGAGGTGGGAGCAAGTCACTCATGTGCGAGTCACAAGAAAGCCCCAAGTCTTTACCTTCAAGTTACAAGCAAGTCCCAGTCAATCTTTATGAGAACCAAGCAGGTCAAGTCAAGTCACTGCTTTTCGTCTGCAAGTCATACACTTTTTTTAGGCCAGTATTACAGATTAAAAATTTAAAAACAAGAGTTATAAACTTTTAGACTTTTCCATTACATATTTGACAACAGACAACTTTGTAGGGCCAAACAGAGCTCAGTTAAAAACAAAACAATAAATACAGTAAATGAAATAATAAATAATACAATTACTTGTCCTGATAATTGAAGATTTCGAGATTACAAGTCATAATATACAACAATAAGAACAAAGTTTTTTTTGTTATGTTTGAGCTGTTTTACTGTCGTGTTACGGGCACTCTTTCAAGGTATATAAACAAACATTCACAAAATATTTCTGTGTCTTCTTTTCTTTCTAGCTTATCCATGTTGTGTTCTGCCAGATTGCGCCAAAGTGAGCGCACGCGTAAAATAAGCAGCAGAAAGCCGACTTGTTAAAATAGTCATAATTATAATTTGAATAGTTGAAAAATACAACAAAGCATTAAACCAAAAACAAGTAATTTCAAGTCAATTAGCTCAAGTCCCAGTTAAGTCTAAGGTCAAGAACATTAAGTCAATTTGACTCTTTTTGGAACATTTGTCAGGCAAGTCACAAGTCCTAAAAATTGCGACTCGAGTCTGACTTGACTCGAGTCTCCCATCTCTGCCCAAAGTGGGCTGTGCTGTACTGTATATGTATCTTTATGTAGCCACACGGTGAAGGATTTTCTAGTCACGCATCAAATAAACCCAAAATAAAAGCAACAAGAAGCAGTTTGCTGGGTTTGAGATCAGTTTTATGGGTGCAGTGGGAATTCAGCAGTACAACACTGGTCCTTCTGAGCTTCTAATCTCAAGTATTAACCCACCTGAGTCTACGCTGTCTTCTAGAAACGTCATTTGAAGTATGGGGTTAGTGAATAACAGCACGTGTTTATGACAACGAGCAGCAGGAGGCGGGGAGATCCTCCTGCGGCGACAAACAAAATAAGAACTTACACAACATGCCTCTCACGGGACACACGAATGATTTAACATGCGGACACAAAATGTGTTCCAGGGCCGTGAGCTAGAGCATGCAGGAGTATCTAATGGAACATTTATACAATACAGTCACTTTTGTGTATTACATGTATTTACATGTATTACCTGTGACGTGTCCAAAACTGGAGGATCCATTACCTGTTGAGCAAAGATATTTTTACATTGATAAAAATGCCATTTGCTTTCATAGTATTTGCCTACCTATTCTTTAAAAAAGTAGTATATAAATATAAAAAAACAAATGATGGCATAAGTAAACGAAAGAAAGTAATATTTTTTAAATGACTTAAACAAAAGCGTGAAAAAAATGTATTATTATAAAAAGGCCTTAAATAAAAATAAATACATTATTTTGAAAATGACCAAAAACTAAAATAAAACTAGCCTGATAAAAATAAATAAAAATTACAAAAGTGTCAAAATACAAATTAAAAAAATATTTACATTTTCAAAACGACCTGTGTAAAATATTTTTAGAATGTTACCATTTTAATAAATAAATAAGAAAAATGACCGAATTAAGTGTTTTAAAAATAATTTTTCAAAAATGATTTCAATAAAAGCATACACATTTTAAAACTAAAAAGGACTGGAAGTGTAAAACATTAATTTGAATAAAATCAATAAAGTGACTTGAGTAAATAGGTAAAAAAAAAAAACTTAAAACATAATAAAATAAATAAAAATGACAAGTAAGAGTATTAAAATACAAATTAAAAAATCATTTCAATAAAAGTGTAAACGTTTTTTTTTAAAAAAAAGTGTAACAAATCTTTTTAAATAGCAAAATTTTAATAAACAAATGATAAAAAGTAAAAATGAATTAAATAAAAGCATAAAACACAATACAAAAATTTAAAAGTAGAAAAGTAGAAATAAAAATGACTTAAAAGTATACAAATATTTATTTCTTAAATGTGCGCCCCATGTTGAGACCATTTGAGAACCCCAGCCTTAAAATGTGTCATTGGATTCAGGCCTCCTCAGCAACCATCTTTTGCTCCTATTTCTGTTGTACTGCGTCGTCTCCTCCTTCTTTGTACCTTTAATGTAAAACTCAGCTGTTAGGACCCCACCGCTTAGCTCCGCTTTCCATGCCAGTCTCCTGGCTGGACAGGTACTCTTTAAAGTGAGGAAACAAAGACATGAAGGAACGGATGGACAGAAGTTGGATGACATGTCGTTCATCTCGTACAAACACGTTGTAGTACTCACGGGCTGACAGATGAGCCGCTCACCGTCGCACACTTGGACCTCGCAGTGTAGCCACACGATGGACACCTTATCCTGGTCCTGGAAGCGGAACGACTTGAACTTGAAGGTGGAGCGTCCTTCTTTGCCGTTCTCGAAGAAGATGACGGAGTCGTCGAACGGGCAACTGTTGGGAGACAAAGCGGGTTTTATATGTAACATACAAGAACCCAAACGCATCATGGACGGAATTCTGCACATACAAATTTATAAACACAGCAATTAAAATCACATCAGACGCCAAAGCCAACACATGGGATTAAAATGACTGACGAAAATAAAAAGTCTTGAGAAGGGTTTTAAAAGTCACAACACAATAAAGTGAACGCAGGGAGAGTGGAAGATCGTTCCAGAGTTTAGGAGCAACCACCTGGAATGATTGGTTTCCTCTGGTCCGAAAGCGTGTCCGAGGAATAATTAACAGCTTCTAATCCAAGGATCTCAGAGCACGAGAGGGTCTGTAGGGTTGGATCAGCTCGCTGATATAAGAAGGAGCTTGGCCATGGAAAGCTTTAAAAGTAAGCACTAACATTTTAAATTGAATCCGGTTAGAAACCGGGAGCCAATAGGTGAAATGTGAGCCCTTCCATTAGTGCGGGTCAAGATCCTCGCTGCAGAGTTTTGAATCAGCTGCAAACGAGACAGCTCAAGGTCATTTTGAGACACCATTTTCCTGAGTTTGGAGATACCGAAAGAAACAATTTCTTGTCAACTGTTTACCATGATATTCCAGTGACATGCCAGTGTCAAACATAAGGCTGGGTTTAACAGACTGGCCCAGAACACCCAAATACTGATTAATCCCTGGCACTGAGTCTTTAGGGGCAATAACCAGTGTTTCTGTTTTGTGTACATTTAACTGCAAACAGTTTTCACAGAGCCATTGTTGTATCTGCACCAAGCATTTCATTATAGAATCTAGCTTGTGAGGCTCAGAAGGCTTAAAAGAGCAGTGCAGCTGGATATTGTCAGAAAAAGATGGTAAAATACATCACTAAACTCTTTGTTGATCTTTCCTAAAGGGATAATATACAACAAAAACAAGACAGGATCCAAAACGGAACCCTGAGGAACCCCACACAGTAAATCTGCCGACTCTGATTAGCCACAACACTAAAACTACGGCCAGATAAGTATGAGGAAAACCAGTGAAGAACTGACCCTGACAATCCAATCAGGTCTCTCAATCGTTTTAATAAAATCTGATGGTCGACTGTGTCGAAGGCTGAGGAAAAATCTAACAAAACAAGAACAGTACATTTACCAGAATCAGCAGACATCATAATGTCATTTGACACTTTCAGCAGTGGAATGAAGTTTACGAAAACCTGACTGATAGGTGTCATAAATACTGCATTTCTCAATAAAACCATACAATTGTTCTGAAACCACCTCCTCTAAGATCTTTGAGAGGAATGGCATCCCTCATATCACTCTTTTGGACCATCCTGCATGTTCCCCTGATTAAAATCCCATAGAGAACATTTGGAAGTGATTAGCAAGAAAGGTGGAGCTGCTCATTATTGAGTCCTACTGAGAAATGTTTTTTGTTTTTTGTTTGTTCTGGTTTGGAGAGTTTTTTGTCATTGTTTGAGCAATGGTCTTAAACAGTTGATCAGTTAAATGACTTTTTGTCACACTCCCCCTCCTTCCCCCTTCTGGCAGTTTGTTTGACCGAAGGATAACGGAGTACGACCTGTTTAGTCAATCATTTTGGTCCAAAACTGAATTCTAGAATAATCGAGGCATACAAAAACCAATATAAAAACTGTGTATGCGAAAAGTTTGACATACACAAAGCCTACTGCCTCACACAGCTGAGAAGGGTCAGGGAGGGTCGGCAGGACCACAGTTAAAATCATACAAGTGCTGTAGAAATTAAATCACTATCCCCTGGATCTTCCCATCATGCCACTTGGACAAAGACTGTTTGGAATTAGGGAGAGTAGCGAATGAACCTGTTGATGATGAGGCTCCACCTCTTCCTATCTGTGGAGTAAGGTGTGGGCGTGGCCCAGCAGTTGGCAATGACCACTTTAAACCTGCTGCTTAGTCCTTTGGCCTCGACACCGATGAAGACGTCCGAGCCGATCTCGGAGGTGTCGATCACGTAGGGGGCCTCTTTGGCGTACAAGAACTTGGCATTCTGGAGAACACATTCATTTCACTCTGACTTTTGGCCCTGAGCGTAACGAGCGCGTGGCACCACTCACCGTGAACACGCTCAGAGACAACTGTGACATAAAAGTGCCCGAGGTGCCATTGTTGACGTACACGGTGGCCACTCTGGAAAAAGCAGACGGTTGAGTCCAAACACTGCGACTCTTTGTGTGAGCATCTTCTCCATGCGGAACGTGCAGGTGGGCGGCGGCGGCGTACGGATGGGAGCTTACCTCTGGCTGAAGACGGCATTGGTGACCAGGTAGGACGCCTGGTACACGCAGCTGAAGGTGTAGTTGACCGGCTGGTTTCGGAGCGTCAGTGACGTATCGTTGGACACCACCGAGTTGTGGAAGACGTACTTGGCATCTTTGCCTGGAATGTACTATCAAACATGAAACACGACTCTATCATGGAGAGACCAGGAGTATCGTTTTGTTAGTTTTAGGCTCACGCAAAAAAAGTCTGATTGTCTTCTGTTTTGCATGTTCTTGCGAAAAGAACCGAAAGGGGTGGAGCTAGACGTAGTGCGATGTGGTGAGCGATGTGCAGAGAATGGTCAAACTTAGGGCACAAAATGGCCCCCAGGCTGTACTTTGGACACCGTTACCCCAGATGAATGTTACTTGTGATACTTACCTCCCAAGGATTTCCATTTAAGGACGCAATGCTTGCTGACTGGCAGGTCAAGTGGGTCAACTACCCCGCCCCTGCCCCACCATGATGTTATAATGGTGGTCGGCTGATTTTGGCCAGCAATCCGTAAGTCACACTGGTGTCACAGTGATGGTCTGACTGTGTGTGTGGGCGAGATATTTGGCTGTTTGAAGGAAAAGTTGTTTTCTCAAAGTGGAATGTCACTGTACTGCGGAGACCTCCGCCAAGGTATCTGTTTGGGAGCTAGCAAGCTACTTCCGGGTTCATCCGCGCCTTGAATGTTTTGCATGAACGTGCCCCCGGCACCCTGCCTACCTCAGATTGGGTGCCACAGTACGAATGGTTCCTGGGCGTCAGGTCGGGGATGATAAAGCGGTAGTATCCCGAACTGTGCACGCCGGTGGAGCAGACGCCTCCCAGGGACAGCTGCTCCAGCTCCCAGCCGTACGGACACTCTGGCACGTTGGCAATGATGGCGTTGGGGAAACAGGAAACCATGACGTAATCTGAGATGCCACACAAACGACAATATTTGATTTTTTTTGGTGCCAATCGATGCTGAAATATCCACACGTCCTATACCAGCTCTTGGTGTTCTGAAATCGACTCTCAAATCATGTTGATACTTTTAACGGAGCCATGTGTGAAAAAGTTTCCATTGTTAAAGTAGTTCTTAATAATGAATCATTTATTTTAATGGTTTTATTATTGTACTTTTTTATTTTCTTTTTATAATGTTTAAAATAGAATTTTTACATATTTTATGGGATTTTGGCCTGTTTTTTTTTCCTGTTGTTGTATATTAGGTTGGTTATAATGTAAACCACCTTAGTATACTGCAGGGTTTAAAATAAATAAATAACCTAATCTTGAAATTCTTAATTTGTTTTAATTAATCATTTATTTTACATTACAATTTGTTGAAATTAATAATTTATAATAAAATGTAGCTGTTGTCACCACATCTCTTATTTCTATAATTATATTATATATTATACGTATATGTGTATATATATTCATAATACTGTATACAGTATACCGTTTATCACGGTAGATAGGTTCCAGAACTGGCCGCGATAGCTGAAATCCGCGAAGTAGGTGCACCATATTTACAGTATTTATTTAACAGGTATTCAGTATTCAGACTTTTAAAACCCTCCCTTTACATAGTACTGTTAACAAACCCCCCTCCGTGAATCACCATCTTACCGCAGTGGAGGGGTTTGAGTGCCCGAGTGATCGTAGGAGCTATGTTGTCAAGGGCTTTATGACCCTGGTAGGGTCTCCCAAGGCAAACAGGTTCTAGGTGACGAGCCAGACTAAGAGTGATTCAGAAGACCCCTATGAAAAAAATCAAGAGGAGTGACCGCACCTCGCCCGGACGGGGGATACCGGGGCCTCACCCTGGAGCCAGGCCTGGGGGGGGGGCTCGCAGGCGAGCGCCTGGTGGCCAGGTTTTCACCCGTGGGACCTGGCCGGGCCTAGCCCGAAGAAGCCACACGGGAACTCCCCCCCGCAGACCCACCACCTGCGGGGGCAAGCATAAGGGTCCGGTGCTGTGTGATTTGGGCAGTGGGCGAGGGCGGGTTTCCGGGCGACCTGGTCTTCAGCGGCCAAATCTGGCTCTTGGGACATGGAATGTCACTTCTCTGGTGGGGAGGGAGCCCGAGCTTGTGGAAGAGGCGGAGAGATTCCGATTAGATATAGTCGGACTCACCTCAACCCACAGTTTGGGCTCTGGAACCAAATTCCTTGAGAGGGGCTGGACCTTGTTCTTCTCTGGAGTTGCCGCTGGGGAGAGGCGGCGAGCTGGTGTGGGCTTATTGTTAGCCCCCCGGCTTGGTGCCTCTGTGTTGGAGTCATCCCCAGTAAACGAGAGGGTTACTTCCCTACGCCTTAGGGCTGGGGAAAGGGTCCTGACTGTGGTTTGTGCCTATGCGCCGAACGGCAGTTCAGAGTACCCAGCCTTCTTGGAGTCTATCAGAGGGGTGCTGGAGAGCACCCCAGCTGGTGACTCCATAGTTCTACTGGGAGACTTCAACGCCCATGTGGGCAATGACAGTGTGACTTGGAGGGGCGTGGTTGGGAGGAACGGCCTCCCTGACCTGAACCCGTGCGGTGTGTTGTTGCTGGACTTCTGTGCGAATTACAGTTTGTCCATAACGAACACCATGTTCGAACATAAGGATGTCCATAAGTGCACTTGGCACCAGGACACCCTAGGTCGCAGGTCTATGATCGACTTTGTGGTCGTATCATCAGACCTGCGTCCGCATGTTCTGGATATGCGGGTGAAGAGAGGGGCTGAGCTGTCAATTGACCACCACCTGGTGATGAGTTGGATTAGATGGCGGGGAAGGATGCCGGACAGACCTGGCAGACCCAAACGCGTAGTGAGGGTGTGCCCGGAACGTCTGGCAGAGTCTCCCGTTCGTCGAGTCTTCAACTCTCATCTCCGGCAGAGCTTCGCCTGCATCTCAAAGGAAGAAGCGGGATATTGAGTCTAAATGGGCCATATTCCGTGCCTCTATTGCTGAGGCCGCCAGTTGTAGTTGCGGCCGCAAGGTGGTTGGTGCCAGTCGTGGTGACAAGCCCCGAACCCGATGGTGGACACCGGACAAGCCCCGAACCCGATGGTGGACACCGGAGGTTAGGGCTGCTGTCAAGCTGAAAAAGGAGTCCTATCAAGCATGGATGGCTTGTGGGACTCCCGAAGCAGCTGACGGGTACCGGCAGGCCAAGCGGCATGCGGCTTCAGCGGTGATCGAGGCAAAAACTCGGGTGTGGGAGGAGTTCGGTGAGGCTATGGAGCACGACTTTCGGTCGGCCTCGAAGAGGTTCTGGCAAACCATCCGACACCTCAAAAAGGGGAAGCAGCCCCCAGTTCACACTGTTTACAGTGCGGACGGGTGCTTGCTGACCTCAACTGTGGATATAGTTGGTCGGTGGAAGGAATACTTCGAGGCCCTTCTCAATCCCACTGACATGCATTCCGTAGTGGAAGCAGAGTCTGAGGATACGTACGTGGACAGTTCAATCATCGTGGCTGAGGTAATTGGGGTAGTTAAATCACTCCCCAGTGGCAAGGCTCCGGGGGTAGACGAGTTCCGCTCTGAATTCCTCAAGGTTCTGGATGTTGAGGGACTGTGTTGGTTGACACGCCTCTACAACATTACATGGAAGTCGGGAACAGTACCTCTGGACTGGCAGACCGGGGTGGTGGTCCCCATTTTTAAAAAGGGCGACCGGAGGGTGTGTTCCAACTATAGAGGGATCACACTCCTCAGCCTTCCTGGGAAAGTCTACTCCAGGGGGCTGGAGAGAAGGGCACGACCGTTAGTCGAACCTCGGTTAGAGGAGCTGCAATGTGGTTTTCGTCCCGGTCGCGGAACACTGGACCAGCTCTACACCCTTGCAAGGGTACTCGAGGGTATGTGGGAGTTTGCCCAACCAGTCTACATGTGCTTTGTAGACCTGGAAAAGGCATTCGACCGTGTCCCTCGTGGTGTCCTGTGGGGGGTGCTCCGGGAGTACGGGATTGATGGTCCGCTTCTACGTGCCATTCGGTCCTTGTACAATCGAAGCAGGAGCCTGGTTCGCATTGCCAGCAGTAAGTCGAGCTTGTTTCCGGTGAACGTTGGCCTCCGCCAAGGCTGCCCTTTGTCACCGATTCTGTTCATAATCTTCATGGACAGAATTTCTAGGCGCAGTCAAGGTGTTGAGGGAGTCCAGCTTGGTGACCTTAGGATCTCGTCTCTGCTATTTGCAGACGATGTGGTCCTTATGGCCTCATCAGGCTGTGACCTTCAGCGTTTACTGGAGCGGTTTGCAGCTGAGTGTGAAGCTTCTGGGATGAGACTCAGCACCTCCAAATCCGAGGCCATGGTTCTCAGTCGGAAACGGGTGGACTGTACCCTCCGGGTTGGGAGTGAGGTCTTGCCTCAGGTGGAGGAGTTCAAGTATCTCGGGTTCTTGTTCACGAGTGAGGGAAGGTTGGAGCGTGAGATCGACAGACGGATCGGTGCAGCATCTGCAGTAATGCGGTCGCTGTACCGGACCGTCGTGGTGAAGAGAGAGCTGAGCCGGAAGGCAAAGCTCTCTGTTTACCGATCGATCTACGTTCCCACCCTCACCTATGGTCATGAGTTATGGGTCATGACCGAAAGAATGAGATCGCGGATACAAGCGGCGGAAATGAGTTTCCTTCGTAGGGTGGCTGGACTCACCCTAAGAGATAGGGTGAGGAGCTCGGCCATCCGGGAGGAGCTCAGAGTAGAGCCGCTGCTCCTTCACATCGAGAGGAGCCAGTTGAGGTGGCTCGGGCATCTAGTCCGGATGCCTCCCGGGCGCCTCCCTGGTGAGGTGTTTCGGGCATGCCCAGTCGGGAGAAGGCCCCCGGGAAGACCTAGGACACGCTGGAGGGACTATGTCTCACAGCTGGCCTGGGAACGCCTTGGTGTCCTCCCGATGGAGCTGGAAGAGGTCGCTGGGGACCGGGAAGTCTGGATTTCCCTACTGAAGCTGCTGCCCCTGCGACCCGGACCCGGATAAGCGGAGGAAAATGGATGGATGGATGGATGTTAACAAACCACCCTTTACAGTAATGTACAAATATCTACAATACGTACATACAGTACAAAGGCACTTTCCGGAAAATCCGGAAAAAAAAGATCACATTGGCCCCCACTGGGTATTTTTTGGGCCCTTGGTCCTAACTACCCCCCCACTCGCACCCCACCCCTTACACACACAAAAACACACGGTGCCCCTGTTAATAGTTACTATTTGTTTGATAATTATGACAATTTATATGCATTAAATTTTATTTGCTTGAAATGACTTTAAATTGTTAAGCCATTTTTGTAAAAAAAAATCACACATTTTCTAGAATTCCATATTTTCTGTAACATTTTTTGCATTGAAAAGGAACGGACAATTTCAATCTCGCCCCCTGTTAGTCAGAGCGTCCGTCTTCATCCTGATGGTTGCTAGTTCGGTCCTCAGTGGGTGAGTACACTTTCATGTTTGTACATTTCAGCTCAGCTTCGGCGTTCACACGCAATTTCTGCTAGAATTGCTTCATGGAGCTACCGATGTTGTTAATTTACAGCAGCTTACCCTGGATGGTGGTCCAAAGCACTTTTCTTCTTCTTACAATCTTGTTAAAAAAAAATCCCCCCAAATCTTTGTATAGCTAGATCTGATCCAGATTGTGCATTTGGAAACCATAACAAGGGAAAATCCCGGTTAACATGTTCAAGTATTAGCAGAGGTCTGCCTCTTGTTTGGACGATACTTCTTACCTGCTTTTTGGGGAACGCAGGTCCACGTGACAGGAAGCAGCGTGAAGAGTAGTACGGCGGCGGCAGCGGAGGCGGCGGTGGCGGCCATGATGCTCACCTGTGTTTTTGTCAGAGGACCCAAGCATCTTCATCTTTTTATACGGTGACGGGTTCTCAGCCCGAAAGCTCCATTGTGGGCCGGCTGACAAAAGCCCTCTGTGCTGATCCGACATTGACTTTCAAATGACCAGCCTCTCACGGGACTCCCGCTCCTTTTGGAGAGATGGACCTGGTGGAAATGCGCCACTTTCCCCACCTGAAAGTGCCGTCAAGACAAGGTTCTTGAGCATCATGTGATATTCAAAAACGACTTTCATACAACTTAAATGCTCATTTTGTTCCATAGCTCTTTCCATAGTTCTTTGAAGTCCCAAGTGCAGCCAGGGGCCATTTATGCAGGTAATACAGTGTCTGGCTTCAAAATGAACAATAGGGCCCACCGGCTGATTGAAGACGTTAGAGAATAATGTTTACTAAAAAATGTTGTGCTTTTTACACTACAGAAACCTTTTGTTTATTAAAGTTACTTGGGTCCAGACCTGACCGTGATAAGTGAATTTCCACCAAGTAGGATTCATAATTTATAAATCAAAGTAAGCACAGAAAACCTATTTAGGACCTTCTAAATATGGTTTGTAACAATATTAAAGCCCTCTAGACATGAAATAACAACCCTATAGCCACATTTACACTGCTATTACCCAATATAGTAAATCAAATAAGAGAAAGTAAGACATAATATAGACTCACCCATGTGTTTTTTTACTTCCTGTTGTGTGAAGTACTTCCTGCGGTAGCTTTTTTAAATTGATTCAGCAGATATAACAGTTATTGGATTTTTTTTTATTCCCTAAAAAATTCATATTGGTCGCACCAATATGATTATCAGCAATCCGGATGTGGATTCGTGTCTTGTCATGTTGTTTAGACACCACGTCAGCCCGACAGTGTTCTTAATGTATCTTTATAACAAAACATCGTTAGCTACGTAAGTTGTTAGCTACCGGTAGTCAGCTACCTAGCTCCGTCTGTGATGTCATCAGCGGGTTGACTTTCAAAAATGTTGAAAAAAAATCTCCCAACACAAGAGCCGTTTTAGCGACAGATTACTATCACTGTCCTGCTCCACTGACAGACTCCTCCCCCCACGCTGTACAGCTTTTCAACACAACAATGTTGCGATTAAGTGTTCAACTTTGCCATGACATTTTTGCAGTCGTTGGAAATATGACTCTCTTAATGAATAAATAAATACTTGATACTTTTTCTATCTGACACAAAACACGTTTTTGCAGTTTTTCATGTTGCCCTCTAGTTTTACATAAAACCATTCTATGTGCATAAACTGTACATGAAAGAGATAAATGGACATTTAAGGTTACTTTTACCGTCACTGAAGACTTGGTTCTTGATCTGAGTGTTCCCAAAGGCGCGATGGGCAACAAGACACAACACGGACACCACCTTCCTGTTTTGTCATTTTCGAATTTTTGAATTTGCCATTTTTGAATTAAATTCTATTCAACATTGTTTTTCAACTTTTTTGTCCAAATGCCGGCACTTTCTTTGGCTGCTTTTTGGGTTAATTAGGTGAGAAACACTTTAGAGTACCAGACATAACTCATGGCAAAACAGGAAGGTGGTGTCCCTGTAGTGTCTCGCTGCCGTATTGAGTCTTTGGGGACAGTCACATCAAGAAGGTCACAGTAACCTTAAATGTTACTTTCTGTAGGGAAGTATCTACCCATTTATCCCTTTCATTGATCATGTATGTGTTTTCATAAGCATTTTGAATTGTTTACTGCATGCAAAACTATAATTGTGAAAATATAAAAATGTGTTTTTGGTTACTGGAATGGATTCATTGGATTTTGGGAAGAATGGATTCAGTTAGTGTTCGTCGGACCATCCTTAGCGAACTAACGACCCAACCAAGGTTCCACCGGAATTACCTTATATTCTGAGACAACTATTACAAACGATTACTTTTCTCAAGTAACTTGCCCCAAAGTGACTATTAACGAGTTATGTTTTTGGATATTACACTAGTCAGCTGGAACACAAAGCTAAGGTGTTTTGTTACGTACACTGAGACACACTAGGTGGCTGGATTTCATCTTGAACGTACAAATTGTAAATATTTTGCAGAATGAGGGTGAAAATGTTAGAAAAACCCACAGAGCTGCTGAAAAGACATTAAAAGGAAATCATTACCATACATTGAAACAACGTTCAGATGATGGACCAATCAGATTAAGCCCAAAAAACACATCGTCCAAATGCCATCTAGTGTTGGGTAAGAAATCTCCAGAAAAGGAAGATTTCTCTGAAGTTTAGCATCACTACGTGCGGAAAACGTGACCAAGAATGAAATTCCCGGGAAAAGAGTGTGGATGCTGAATGCCAAGTGCAACTGATTAGCATGAGAAGGAGCCCCAGATAGCATCGAACAGCAGCTCCGGTTGCAGCAACAAGCAGCTTTTATTTAACAAACCGCCCGCCGTCACCACAACATGTCAGCCCCTGACCGAATGCACCCGAAAGTTGAAAAAAAGCTTGAGTTCCAAACATTTTTATTGCTTTCATAAGTATGAAAAAGTCACTGTAGTGCTTTGGGGGAAATATACAACATCATAAAAATATACAAACACAGAATAAAAAACACTAGCATGACTTGATACAATTCTGTACAGTAGAATTCATAATAAATAGCTTCATGTTGAGGTCGGGGTTATCTCTTGGGTACTTGGCACGTCCAACCGGTGCGGTCCGCCTGGTAAATGAAATCCCTCCTGAAACACACATAAAATGATGATCCCTGCAGACATTTTACATGAAAACGCAGTACAGCAGTGTAGTACTCACTCTCTCCTGCGCGGAGCGCTGTTCTCCCGACACAGCAGCCCCTCGTCGCACAGGCAAATCTGGTTGATGCTAAACGCCAAGCCCCCGTCGGGCACGTAGCAGCTCTCGCCGCGCACCAGCCGCCGCTTGCACACGTGCTCACCGTGGTGGCGGGCGCAGCACATGGACGCCCCGCAATCCCGGTCCGCCTTGCAACGGGCACCTGGCAACACAACACGGGCGGTGAGCTCGGCAGTCAGAACGTAGAAGCCCTGGCGGCGGACATGTCAGGAGGCGCACCTTCTTGTCCGTTCGGAATGCTGCGGTGGCACTTTCCGAACATGCAGCTGAGGCCGCGGACACACTGCGCGTCTCTGCGGCAGTAGTGACCTTCCCCGCGGAGGGGCACGCACCGGCCAAAATGGCGATCGCAGGAGAAACCCCGCCCACAGGCCCTGTCGTGGTCGCACGCCGCCTGCAGACGACAGCGGGAAGCGTTAAAGATTTTTCAAAAAGAACTTTGAAAATGCTTTTGTCTTACCGTGGTGGGCCTGGCAGGGGGGGCGCCCTCCCTGAGCGCCATCGCCCCCTCTTTGGGCGGACTGTGAGGCATGTTGAGCATCCAGGCCCAGATATGGGCCTCAGCCCAGGAGGAGAGGCACACGCACAGACTCGCCATCCACAGACTCCACAACATGGCAGCGCTCGTAAACGGCGAAAAATCAAGCAAGGTCACGGCGACACGGGAGACGAGGCGCTGCTTTATGGCTTGTGGCTTCTCCTCTGACGCAGCTGGAAAATCCGAGTGTCGCTGACAATGGACAACTCCTCTTCCACTTTTATTAGGCACCCCCCCAACCCTAACCCCCTGCCCCCCTACCGGGCTGTTTGTCCAAGCACCCGGAGGGGAGGAGGAGACAATTAGTTGTTAATGGATTAGTTAAGACGCATAGGTCACCGCCCACAGCAAGGAGAGTGTCAACATCACCCATCCTAGCCCTGGGGGGGATCATGGGGAAGGGAGCACGGGGAGGAGAAGTCGTTGACAAAAAGCTGAGGTTGTCACGTTTTGTTGCTCGTCGGCCGAGTCTTAGGGCCACCCCCCTACTCCTCCCATCTCGCCCAAAAAAAACAATCCGCCACCCCCAACCACCCCAGACCCCATGCCAGGAGCAATTTGCAGAAGTGCACCCTGCAGACGACCCCATGATCTCATTAAATGTAATTACCATCAGCTATTAGTTCTCAGGGGGGAGATAGGGCCGAGTGGTGGGACGAGAGGGGCGGGGGGAGAAGTTTCTCCTGATCAATATTTTTTTTGAAATTCTAATTTAAAAAAGTGTAAGCTCAAGCGTACGTTGTTTTTTGTTTTTTTTACTTCTTAAACTAAATAAATAAAAATACACAAATAACTGGCCAAACAGGAGGTAAATATTTCATTGTAGTGTAATCAAAAATAGGATTTTATTCATCATTAGGTTGACAAATCCACTACGCTAAAGTAGCTAGCTTTAATATCATTTCTGGCAAAATGAAGTAAAAGACACAGAACGTGTGTGAGCCGATGCTATGTATTATTTATGCATTATATGTCTTGTTTTCTCATGTTATTTCCACTATATTGGGTAATAAGAGTGTAAAAGTGACTATGGGAGTGTTATTTTATGTCTAGAGGGCTCTAAAAAAATGAAGTTTAAGCTCAAACGTACTTTTTTCTTACTACTTCTCACACCAAATAACTAAATACATGTCACCAACATAAATAAATAACTGGCTAAACGGGACGTATATTGCATTGTAGTTCAATCACAAACAATTTGCTTTCATTATTAGGTTGACAAATGCACTATGCTAAAGTAGCCAACTTGAAAATAATGCTTCGGCCTCGCTCTATCACAAGTTTTCATATTTTTTGTGCCTGAATTCTAAAAAATTATGCGTATTTTGACTAATTTCACGACAAACTGAATCATTTTCAAGTATAAACATGTCAAAATGAAGTAAAAGACAAATACAAGGCATTGAAAGCCATGATGATACGAAGTATTCTACACTAGCAAGTTAAAGGTGAGCCTATATTATGCCCTTTTTATGTATTAATATTTCTACTACTTTGCGTATTACGAGTCTAAAAGTGACTACAGGGGTGTTATTTCATGTCTGCAGGGCTCTAAAATGTTCAAACCCACATTTAGAAGGTGTTGAACAACTTTTCAATGCTGTAACTATGAAAATATAAAATTTATAAGAAATTGTATTATACATTCTAATAGATAAATTCTTTAAAAAACAAATTATAATAGATGACAGAAATGTCCCGAAAGAACCTTATCTTGAAATGTGTCCTTCCAAAAAAACATTTGTGTTTTTCAGGCCCGTTAAGTGTTTTTGGGTCTAACTTATCGGCGTCTCACTGGCATGTTGTTAGCGGCAGACGGAGCTGATCGCTATCCCGCCCCGGCTACTTAAGTCCTTATCAAAACATGCAAGCTCAGACTAATGGCGTGATTGGCGCTCAATTAGTCAACACAATGGCTGCCACTGCAGCCATTAGCAATATGTAAATAAGTATTACGCGGCATCGCGGGGACGCCGACCACGCTGATTCTTGCGTATTGGTACCGTAACAAAATCTGTACGTAACAACGCCGGATCCCTCCTCTTATCAAGCGCACATTCCCGTTGTCCACTTGTGGCGACACCAACATGCCCCCCGCTTGTATTTGTTTAGCCGCTGCCAACAGCAGATAAGTGTCTCTACACCGTTCTAAACATGCCCCCCGCCACCCCACCCCAGTGTAAATGAACATGCCCCCCGGTGTTAATGACTCGGCTAATGACCTTCCTAATGAATGTGCTCCCTGTCACAATCAACATAGCAGCGAATCTTACAATGGGGGGGCCAGGGTGGTGATCTTTGGCCATTGTAATGGACCTTGACCCCCTGCGGGGAGCCATGAATGGGGCAGACTCCTCGCCCCCCTCCCATCACACAGCAAATCAAAACAATGCACATTTGTAGGTAATTTCTCCATTCAGACTCCATTTTCAGTTTCTCAAATAGTGCAAGTTAGTTTGTGGAAAATGTAGAAGATTCTACCAAAAGAATGACAAAAAACCCAATATTGAGGTTTAACGAGTAAACACTCTGGCGCAGGGGTAGGGAAGCTATGGCTCGGGAGCCATTTGTGGCTCTTTTGATGACCACGAATGGCTCTCAGACGTTTCTAAACACCATAACTTTTATTTATTTTAATTGAGTTTTTTTCTTGAAATTGATGCAACATATCCTGCTTGCTTTACAACAGGGGTGTTCGAAGTGTGACTTTTTGTCCCACGGCACAATCTAAAAAGACAGTTTGACAAAAAAAAAAGGAAACAGCAAAACTTGAAATTCATTCAGTCATTTTACAAATTCTAAAGTCAAAATATTAGTGGAAAAAAAGTTGTAATCTAACCAAAAAAAAGTTAGGTGGTGGAAAAGGTTATTAAAAGGAGAATAAAGTCAAAATATTACAGGAATGAAGCCATAATTAAAAGAAAAATGGAACAAATTGGAAAATAAAACAACAGCAGAAATTGAAAAAAAATACTGTAATTTTATGAGTAAAAAGTCAAAATAATAAGAGAAAAAAGTCCCCACTTGTAATATTAGTGAGTAAAAATAATGCAATATTTTTTAAATGTCGTAATATTAAGAAACAAACAAAACAATATAAAGTTGTCATTTTTGGAATATAATCCTTTCGTCACGCTTTTTTTGTTTGTTTTTATTGTCATTTCTACAAATACTTTCTCATACAATTTTTTCTGTTATATAATATAATATATAATATGTTGTCTTCATTCTCATGATATGTTGACTTTCTTGAGTTATGGGTCATGACCGAAAGAACGAGATCGCGGATACAAGCGGCGGAAATGAGTTTCCTTCGTAGGGTGGCTGGACTCACCCTAAGAGATAGGGTGAGGAGCTCGGCCATCCGGGAGGAGCTCAGAGTAGAGCCGCTGCTCCTTCACATCGAGAGGAGCCAGTTGAGGTGGCTCGGGCATCTAGTCCGGATGCCTCCCGGGCGCCTCCCTGGTGAGGTGTTTCGGGCATGCCCGGTCGGGAGAAGGCCCCCGGGAAGACCTAGGACACGCTGGAGGGACTATGTCTCACAGCTGGCCTGGGAACGCCTTGGTGTCCTCCAGATGGAGCTGGAAGAGGTCGCTGGGGACCGGGAAGTCTGGACTTCCCTACTGAAGCTGCATCCCCCGCGACCCGGACCCGGATAAGCGGTGGAAAATGGATGGATGGATGGATGTTGACTTCCTCATCGCAATATTATATCATTTACGTTTACATTTAAATTAAATGTTCTAATATTGCAACTTTATTCTTTGTTTTGTTTGTCACAATATTACGACTCTTTAAAAAAACATTTTTTACTCTTTTTAATATTTCGTCTTTTTGTCGTATTAATATGACTTTATTCTCTTTTTGACCTTATTCTCGCAAAATCAACCTTTATACTTGTAAGAGGGTTTTTTTCTCAGTGTTATGACTTTATTCTCCTAATATTTTCAGTCTATTCTGACAAAATTAAGATTACAACTTTTTTGATAATATGACTTCTACCTCTTAATATTTTGACTCTTCTTCTTTTCCTTTCGTCTTATTCTGATAAAATTACGACTTTTCTCATAAAATTACAACTTTGTTTTGTCTTATTATTCTGTGCTAATATTTCAACTTTATTCTCTTTTTGCTTGAGCTTTATGACTTTATTCTCGTAATATTTTGATTTTGTTGTAATATAATTCTGAATTTGTTTCTTGTAAGATCATAACTTTTTTCTCTTAATGGTGTCAATATTCAATAATCAACAATATTCTCCTAATATTTCAATTTCGTTTGGACTTTTTCCCGTAAGATTACAACTTTTTTTGGCTGATTATTACGACTTTACAGGTATTGTAATATTTTGTCTTTGTTGTCGTACAATTTCGGCTCATTTTTGCTATATTGTGTTTTTTAAATGTGCCAACGGGTCAGTAAAAAAAAAAAAAAACAGCTCCCAGGCCTGGACACCCTGGGCGCTAAAGGTTAGCAGGCTGGAGAAGGCGTTTCTCAGAGCCTGGACAGAAAGTGGAAGTAGTGAAACAAATGTGCGCGTCTCAGAGCAACTAGGGAGTGTTCAAGGACAGCCAAACCAAGTGCGAAATCGCAACATAAAGACATAAACATGCAAACATTTACCTGCGTTATCGTGTATTGATCAGTGATTACGAACTTGTGCTGAATGAGGAAAGCGCAGGGATCGACATTAAACACCATAAAAATGTTGGTTTCAAAAGGCATGAAGCAGTGAATTGTATCACATCAAGTGAGAAAATGCCGATAAGCAGATGTTAGGACACATTAAGGTAAAGCCAGAAGCTTAAAGATCTTCCTCTGCCTGGTACGAGGCATCTCCTATAAGTCAGCATCAGCGCTCTTTGATGGACTAAACCTGCCTCGCATACCTTTCTTCTAAGCCGACATAATGTTCGCTATAGCCTGTTTCCAATTGGGACCAGAAGGAAAGCGTGTGACTCCCGCTGTAATGGGAAACAGCCCCACGTCTCCTCAGCGCCAAGTTTGGAACACTGCGAGTGAGTCGAAGCGGGCGAGAGGAGAATCTGGACAAAATGATCACAAATCAACATCCATCAAAAAAACCAAAAAAACAATGTCTAATGGCTGACGGCACAGCAAGACTGAGTCACCCAGAGGGGACCCAGAATAGTCTGGCTGCTCTTCAAACATTGTTTGGTCACAAAAACATTTGGGGGAAGCTGCATGGCAAGCGTTGTTCAAGCAGTTAACAGAAGAAAGACATTCGTTATGGCATTGCTCTATTAAGACAATGCTGGTCATTACATGTATTGGTAGACAGGCTTCCTGGACAGTTTCCAGGTGATGGAGGAGTCTGACCTCTGCAGAACTTCCCGAAGAGCCTTACTGGGATTCAGTGGCTCAGTTTGTAAGGCCTCCTCTTTAAGTATCCGGGTTTGCTACCAACAATGGACCAACATGACGGATGAAGGCTAGAAACGGTTGAGGCACAGATACCGACTTGCATTCCGAGCATTATTAAATTGTTCTTTCGGGAACATCTCAAAGATGTTCACTAAAATTAGGATTATAGTGGTTCAGTCTATAGTCCAAGAGGTTGTACCTCGGAACATAAAGAACAGTGGGTTGAGACCAACTGTGGAGTTTAGTTAAGGACCGGGACAGATGGAGTCAATCTGTCGGCTGAGAACTTCCAACTTTCTCTTTAACAAGGCACAGAACTCCCAAAATCTGTGGGACCGCTTTTTTGAACTCACTGGGATTGTGGTTATGGTGGTTCACTTTGTAAGGCTTCTTCTAAGGTACCTGGATCTTTTTTTAAAAAGGTGTTAGAAAAAAGCAGGTTTTCTTTCAGAGAACTGCTACAGTGCCCTTGGGAAAATCACACAACCCCTAAGTGTTCAAAAACAAAACACCCAAGGCTCTTCTGTAACACACCAAAGATCTTCAGTAAGATTAGGATTACGGTGGTTCAATCCATAGAGCAAGAAGTTGTGCATATTCTGGGTCACCACAATGTGTTCATTCCACAACAGGAAATCTTTGATTGTATCGGTATCGGTTGCCATCGGAAATTGAGAGTTTCTGTGTCGCAAAAAGGCAGAGATCTGGCACCATGTACCAACCCTGAGACCGGGACCGCATAACCTGTTGATGGCAGCACCGGGAGGGGGTTTTGTTTTAGGGGAAGCTGAGCTTCCGTTGTAGTCTTAGAGCAATCGCCACTGGTCTACAACAATAAGGGGACAGATAAACCTGTGTCAAAACTTCGCTAATTGCCATACATGAACAACCCTTACGTCCCCCTTTAAATCGTGGACGTGGGACTGCACCAGGTAACGAGAAAGGGGCTGTACTTCAGCACCAACAAACAACGGCCTAACGCAGCCCCGATTGGCTGGAAGCTCAATCACAGTAATCCACACCATCCTGCCATGTAAGGACAAAAACCACAGAAGTTAAGGACCAAGAAGGTTGGAGGCTAGGACTGGGCATCAGATTGGATCCTGAGCCCTGCACAGTTTCCCTTGAGCAGGGCGTGGAACCACCAGCATCGACTTCAAATGATGTTTTTTTTTACATCTGGACGTGAAATCTTTCCTCCTTGAAACCCTTCATTCACAACAAGAGCCCCTTTGGATGATGGACTGGGGACTAGATTGATGATGATGGAAAAAGCTGCTCCTCTATGACTTCCACATTCCTCTCATCTTTGGTCCAGGAATGTTTACAGGTGGTCTCCATTGTTGGAAAGGATGTTTGGTTTGCAAATGGATGCTGTTACAGCAAAACATGTTTTCTTTAAATGTCATCACATTAGTTGTGGTTTTCCTCTGGGCCAGCTTCTCTTTTTTTGGCCCACTTGTCTCTATAAAAGAAAAAAAATAGTCCGATTGCATAAATATTTCCTCTCTCTTGCATGGAGCTCAGCTGTAGAGCGAGAGAGAGAGGAAATGGGGAGGGAAGGAGGGAGCGTCTCTTCACTCGGCCGCACTCGAGCTGTTTGTCAGCTCTCCTCCTGCTGTCATGGAGCCGCCATCCCAGATGTTCCCCTGAGGGAGTTGAGGTGCGGCAAAACCTTGGCTGAGGTGAGGGAACGTCAGAGCGTGGGAAAGCGGAGCGGGCAAAGCCAAAGTGGAAGTCTGGTAAGCGCAGAGAGACGAGGCGCCCGGACATGGAGCTCGGCGGTCTTCTTCTTCTCTGTCTCCTGCAGGCTCAGCTGGGGACATTCTGGACCGGCGCGCATGAAGGTAAGCCCTCCATGTTGGCAGGGAGCCGCTTTTCATTCTTGGAAGGTGCAGGGATGTTTTTCGCCTTGCAAACTTTTTGGACTTCAATGTCTGTGCTGACTAACAACTAGGAAGTGAAAAGTATGGATTATGTTCCCAACCAAAGCCAGCAATTTACAAATGTCACAATTTGAACATTTCCTGCTGTTCTTCCAGCAGATGAAGTGGAAAAGGTGAAGCTCTAATCACCAAACGTGTCACGTTGATGTGTACTACTTACAGCACCTTTGTGTGTGTGTGTGTGTATTTCTGTTCTCCTTGGAGATTTATTATTTTTAGCCATGCAGGCCCCGTTCTTCTTCTGCTCCTCCTCCAACTATCAGCCTTTGCTGCTCCACTTTCTTTCTCTGGCCTCTCCTGTGGTCCCCTTGCTCCTCCTGAGTGGGGACCCACACCCCCTAGTCCCCAGCCCACCACCAACACCACCACACAAGTCCATCTTGACAGCGCTTTTCCAGGGGATGGATCCATGCCTTGGCACCGACGCACGATCCGAAATTCTTGCAGCACTTTTCAATGTCAAACCGCGAAAAATGATACATGAAGTGCCTCCTGACCAAAAAACAATATTTTCTCCCAAGATGTCCAAACATTCCAGACCAGTACCTTCTCCAGCTGGGAGGTGATGTGCTTGGCCGCGGTTCCACCAAGCGCTCCAGTCCCAGTTGAAGGTTTGCAAGTGTAAATCCTGATGTGTCTTGAGCTTTATGACATCATAGCTTGAAGGGCCTTCTTTCTTGACATGGGCATCGTAAAAGTGGTACCCGTCACTACCTCAGACACACAAAAACGCTCATGAAATGAAATGAACTGCTCCTAACGCTTACTACCTTACGTTCCATTGTGGCCATTTAGTACAATGGTACCCGTAATTCTCTACTCTTTTACGCACTACCGTCAGAAGAGTCTGTCTCACACTTGGGACACATAATTAGGGGGAAAAAAAGGCAACAAACTTCCCTTCTCTTCATATCTATATCTTGGGTGTCCTAATTTCTTCCAGCGATGCTAATCATGATGCTAACCTGCTCTCTTTTGTTGTCCCGGCTTGTCTAAAGCCAGATGAAAGCTTCCTTCTTTGCCTGAGACAGCCATGAAAATGGGGGTCTTATGTGGAGGGGGCGGGGTGCGTGAGGGTAACGGTGAGAGGATGCTGATCATAATGCAACCCATGCTAATTTGTTTGTGCCCAACTGCTCTGTTTTGCTGTCCTGTTGTGAATAAAAGCATGCCTGGATCGAGAGGCAAGTTTCCCTCTTTTCTGAAGAACTATGACACAGTGACACATAATATTCCCACATTTTTTCTTGTAAAATTACAACTTTTTTGTCCTAAAATTATGACATTAAATCTCGTCAAAAAGTACAACATTTAATCTTGTACAGTTATGACTTTTTTCTCATAAAATGACGACTTTTTCTCGTAAAATGGGGACTTTTTTACTCGTAAAATGACTGCTTTAAATCTCATGAAATTACGACTTTTGAATTTTACGTGTCATTGTGTCATAAGTGTCAGAGGGAAAATATGGCATAGTTCTTCTGGAAGGTGGGAAACGTTCCTCTGGCTACAGACTAGCTTTTATTTATAACGGAACAGCAAAACAGAGCAGTTGGGCACAAACAAGTTAGCATCATGTCACCGGTACTCTCTAGTACCCGGCCCCGTCTACATAAGGCCCCCCGTTTCATAGCGGTCTGAGTCAATGCTTGTAAACTGAAGTTACGACTTTTATTCCCGTAAAGTTACCACTTTACTCCTGTAATATTACGAGCTTTTTACGTAAATGTACGACATTGTTGCTGTAAATTTACAACGTTACTCTCAAAATCAGATGATTGTAATACTCTTCATTATTCATTATGTTATAAGTTTAGGAACTTTTTTACTTTCTCAACTTGATTGTTCCATTTTTGCTGTTGTATTTTTTTTTTCAAACTATTTTACCTTTTGTTTTGTAAATGTTCCTCTTGTTATTATAACTTTATTACCATATTTTTTCTACTTTATTTCCATATTATGACTCTATTACTATAATATTGTAACTTTATTACCATAACATTATTACTTTATTTCAATAGTATTATGACTTTATTACCATAATATTTTGACTTTATTACCATAATATCATGATGTTTCTCCCAAACTAATTTTCCCAAAAATGACAAGTTTATTTCTCATATACAGTAATGTTTAAAACTTTAAAAATGACATATTTTTTCTTTAGCATTTGAACTTTGTGCTACTAAAATGATGTTATTTTTCCTCATGTCATGAATTTCTTCTTTTAAAATTTCAACTTTTTT